>MU757521.1:16792-44167 GCA_026770625.1 Nicotiana glauca | reverse complement strand
AAAATAAGGCCTAATTTCGCAAATACGGCCCTTCAACACTTCAATTGAAGATTTTAAGGTTGTGCTTGCTAACGACTCAAAAAGTGGTCATTTTTGTATAAACAGCCTTCCGGCGTCCTTTTGAGGGACATTCAGCTTATTTTAAACAAGAATAGCATCACCCGACTTATTTATAACAAAATCAAAAATTTTGACATTTTTTAGTTATTTTTGCAAAAAAATGTGTGGTTGGACCCGTAAAGGGTTGCGTACGTATCTCACACGTGGTGAGAATCAAACCAGCGTAGTTCGAGCAAATTATTTTTAGACAAACTATTTTTTAATTTTTTACAAAAATTGAATATCCAAACTATTTTTGAAGATAAGATTTTCTATTTTCATTGGCAAATCCAATTATATATTTTTTAATTTTTGATAATAAAATAACAAAATTTTTATTTATTTCCATAATTCAAAAACAATTACTAAAAATCAACAATTTTCTTTTTTATAAATCCCTCCACAAAATTTCGACAGAGTTTCGACAGTATTTGAATATCGATTTAAAATCAACAATTGTTATTTTCTCTTTTCTTTTCTCTCATTTTTTTACAAAAAAATTCTTTTCTCTCCATTTTTTTTCCTAATCGGTCAGCATGATGGTCCGAGACAAATAAATGCAACACATAATCATGATGTTCTTATCATATTTGGGTTACCTGTCCTAGAAGGACCCAACCCCTGTGTTGAGTCCCCTAAGTCATATATGATGCAAATAAACGTCCCTATTTCTAGGTTCAAAACCTTAGTTATTTGTTCTAGACCGTGTACCCGAGCGGACAACTCGAGTCGAGGAGGGGGCTACGTACCGGGGACCCACGGGATCGTTCAGCTTAGTAACTTGTCCGGCCTTTTTTCTTATTTTGGGTATGACACTAACAGAATGGGGAGTCTCAACCAGTAAGCACATCCCCGGAGATAAGAAGAGAAAGGGTTTTCGGCACAATTTATATACAGTTCAAATAATATCGAAGCGGTAAACATTTAGCACATTTAAGCATGAACATATAGAGAAATCAGATATAAACAAATACATCAATTATTTCGAGCTCGAATTCTTAAACCCTGAACCGAAGTTCTGGGTTTCTTATCCCTAGCAGAGTCTCCAGAGCTGTCACACCTCCTTTTTACCTACACCCGCAAGGGCATAGAAGAGTTTTTCCACTTAAAGGACAATCGGAACAGGATTTATTTATTTAATTTCAGAGTCGCCACTTGGGATATTAATGGTGTCCCAAGTCACCGGTTGAATCCCGAACCGAGGAAAGTTTGACTCCGTTAACAGTCCGCGAACCAAAAATCCGGATAAGGAATTCTGTTAACCCGGGATAAGGTGTTAGGCACTCCCGAATTCCGTGGTTCTAGCACGATCGCTCAACTGTTGTATTTTTTTTTATTTGATTTCTATATATGTTCCATTTTTATGTGCATTTATTAATATTCCGCTTTATTATTTAATTTCACAAGAGTTGCAACGTCGTGAAAATGTATTTCGGACCACGCCGTACCAGTACGCCCGTGGCTTTTAACACATTTCGACTTCGTTGAGATTTGGATTTGGGTCACATAAATGTGCACCCGTATTAGGAAGGTAATATTATTACAAATCGTGCCTAAAGCATCAACGTCTATGTTAATTTTGAGAAAGACCATGAAATTTGCTAAACGGTCCTTCCAAATCTAAGATTTTTATAACAATTTATTTGAGGGCCCCACGATTCTCATTTGTTTTGGTGAGGCTCGCCTCCTTTTTATTTTAAGGCCACCTTAAAAGCAACTACAATTCTCTACTCGGTTTGCCCCTAATTGTAAAAAGAATGAGTCCTAGTTAATTAACTTTATTTAAAAGCTACTAAATTAGAGCCCATGAATTACTTATTCAAACAGCCTGGGCCTCGAACATAAAGCCCAAATGGGCTCTGGCAGGCCAGCTGCAAGCTGGGTCAAAGTCCCAATGGGCATATGACTGAGGCGGCAATCTGGGCCAATCCTTGGCTCAGGCCCAAACGATTTTCCAGAACCCATTGCCAAAATCCAACCACGTTTTAATCAAAATAACACAAGCTAACAATCACCAAGGTAGCCCATACTACTCACACAAGTTTTTCAACATGATAAGGTATTGAACATTCATAATCTTATTCTGGAAATAAATTTAAACAAATCCTCAACTTATACAATTTCACATTGGTAAAGTGTTAATCCTCTTAACTGTCAATTAGTGCCTTGTACACTTGCACTCGTGAATCACTAATTTTACATCCATATATCCATGCAGAATTTCCAATAGCTTGGCAGTATGATTAATGAAAACCAGTACCTAATTCATTTCGAATTCAGCAGTTTGTATGAAATAGCAATGCCTAATTCATTATGACACAATTGCCTCAATTCATTAAGCTCACACAAGCGCTAAACATTTTCCTGTTTCAACCAGTATACTAGTTTGAGTGTGGACTACACAGTTGAATCAAAGTTAAGGGTACGTATTCCAGTTTCAACAGTCAAACATTCTATCACAAATACTAACTAATTTCAACCAGAATACAAGCCTAACTTATACGAATTTAAATTCAATACATTGCAAACAATCGCAACTAAATATCTTCGCACTACTGGCCTAATCATTACTGCAAATATTTACATGAGTGTAAGTATGAAAGTCTTCTTCATTTCATTCCACAGGAGATTACACCTATGAGTTCAAACGTGTACCTGGAAAATGAGATAGGAGGAAAAATCAGTAGCAGTAACAATTCAACAAAAAATGTTGCTCAACTAGCCAATCACAGCAATGTTTAAGTAGTTTCAAGCCAAATTAAAGTTCCAGGAGAATCAGCAAGTAATTTCAGCAACTTAACACCACAAGGACCAACACAAATCAATTTAAACCCAAATAGCTAACTAGCACTCTTCCGATACTTTCCAGCAGACAAATATCTCCAAAATAGCAACTATTCTTCAAAATCAAAGCTAAACTAAGAACTGAAATAACGAATTTTTTTTTTTTGATTTTTCTGTATTTTGCTACTGTTTTTTTTGTATTTTTTGCAAGGTTTGAATTCGAAGAAGAAAATTCTGAGAATGGGCAAAGTTTTTGAGCTAAAAAAAAGGAACCCCTATTCAAGGCAATTCAATGCCTATTTATAGGCCAAGCTTAAAGGATTTCCAGATTTTTTATCTTTGCTTGTTAGTCCCTGCTTTATTATTGATTTTACCCCTCATTTTCTGACTTGCAGTATAAGTAACTACCCTTATTGCCTTGGCCTCTATACTAAAGCCTATTCTAGAACCTTTTATACCCTTTACAATTCCTATACTACCTTTAAGACATTTTAATATTTACCAATTCTAATAATTCTGCCCTTTTCCATGCCCAAACTACCCTTGCCAACTCTTAAAATTACTGCAGCCCCTTCCCCTTTGATCTTTGTCCAATTTGACCTTATTAAAATCCCAAAATTACTAAACTTAACTAATAGGATTTTTACTAACAGCTATAACCAATCAGGCCCTAAATGTTTAAACAAAACAACAAAGCATCAACTGGAATCAATTTCAAACCATTCCTAAATCTAATTCATGTGAATAAACTAAGGCAAAACTAATTAAACCAAGACTGATAATCTAAATACTTGCAGAACTTCAGAAACAAGGCAAACAACGAACTGACAAACTCAAACGAAAGAAATAAACCTGAATTTTATGAAATTAACCAATAAGAACCTCAATTAATTCTCACCAACTTGGATGCATATCAAGCTAACAGGAAACAATCAAGACCAAACTAAAAGAGCAGAAAACCAATTAAAACTAACTAGCGACTGGTTCAACTACCATCTAAGCATTCAAATTAACCAAACGAAGTCCAAAGAATTTAAACAAAGAAGTTAACTTAAAAAGAAAAAGTTGACCTTAGCATTTAAACAATCACAGAGGTGAGATGCTATGAAGCTGGACTCAAATCGAAACTATGCTTGATGGCTTATGCAAAAGAACGAATTAAACTAAAAAAAAAAAAGAAAAGATGGAGAAAAGAACTTACTGACCTTGAACTCCAACCGGACTGCTGTTGAGACTGATTTTGAATTAATAGCATATGTCCATTTCGTAAGGAATAGACCTATACTATTAACAAGAAATCGCTCGACTCGAAAAAAGAAGACTCCTCAAAATGGCCCGGAGCATATAACCTCAGATTCGATATTTGCCGATCTTCAGAGAGATTCGATGTTTTATGGGTAAGGATTAGTGGTGAGGGAGGGAAGAGGGGTACATGGTGTAAAAATGGCATTGTTTGGATAACTTTGGTCTTGGTCGGAGAATCTTCAAATCGATATTTGAGACTTTCCGGGCAGATTCGAAGGAAACCACTTAGGGGAAAGGGAAGAGGAGATTGTGGAGGACCTACGGTGTTATTTTGGTGACCATTGGCATACTTTGTATTCGCCGGCGGCGGTTCCGCCGGTGGTGTTACAGGGATATACGATGAAGATGATAAATGTTTTCTTAGGTTTAGGATTTGTTTTGGACAGTTTTAAGATAATGAGGGATTCATCGGTGGCCATTGGATTAAAGGGTATGGACGGTCAAGATTAAATGCCAAAACGGCGTCGTTTCAAAGCTTGGGTAGGCAGACCGGGTAATGGAGAAATTGGGCTTGGGTCGCTTGGGCCGGGGTTTTTTGGGGTATTGATTTGGTTTGGGCTTGGTGTTTGGCCCTAAATCAATTCTTTTCCTCTTTGATTTGTCATATTGCTTCTTTTGCCTTTTGTATTTTTCTATTTTTCATTTTGTATTTTTTCTGATTTTTGTAAAACTAAAATAAAACCTAATTAAACTAATTAAATCCTAATTAAACTATTTAAATTCTAAGAATCAATTGTCAACTAAAATGCCTAAGAATTTTATATATATATATATTTTTAATTTTCTTTTAAATTGTTCCAAAACGAATTAATACCTACTTAATACTAAAATGTGGAATTAAATTCCTAAATGCACATTATTACCTTTCGTATGCACAAATAACATGCAGTCAATTAACACAAAATCCACAGAAATTGTAAAAATAAGAGAAAATTATTTTGTTTGAATTTTATGGGAATAAACTCATATATAGGGTAAAAATCACGTGCTCACACGTAATACATTTGTTTCATCCGGTAATCGATCAAGATAAAAATGAGGTAAATTTTAATAATTTAACCTGGGATTGGAGAAACGAGATCATTAATTTTTTGCTATACGAAATACTACCTGAAGATAAGAAAAAGGCTTAGGCACTTCGACGAAAAGATGCCCGTTATTATTTGGATCAAGGCAAATTATATCGAAAGATGTTCGGGGGTCCTTTAGCAACGTGTCTCGGACCTTCTCAAACAGAGTATGTGATGAGAGAAGGACACGAAGGACATAGTAGAAATCACGCAGGAGGAAGATCCTTGGTAAAAACCCTAATTGGAGCAGGGTATTATTGGCCTAAAATGGAAGAAGAGGCAGAAAGCTTTGTGGCCAAATGTGACAAATGCCAAAGATATGATAACAATACACATCACCCAGTAGAGTAATTACATCAGTTTATTGCACCATGGCCTTTTATGAAATGGGGATGGATATCGTGGGTCCACTACCACAAGCTAAAGGAAATGTATGGTTTTTACTAGTACTCATTGATTATTTTACCAAATGGGTAGAAGTAGGTGCCTTCAAATAGGTGCGAGAAAAAGAAGTCAGGGACTTCATTTGGCGAAGCATCATATGCCGATTTGGAGTTCAAAAAGAAATTGTGTGTGATATCGGCCTGCAATTTATAGGTGCAAAAATTATAGAATTCTTTCAAATTTGGCAGATTAAAAGGATAACTTCAACACCTTATCATCCTGCGGCCAATAGACAAGCTGAATCAACAAACAAGGTTATTACTAACAACCTAAAGAAAAGACTATAGGAGTCGAAAGGAAAATGGCCAGAAGTGCTACAAGGAGTCTTATGGGCTTACCAAACAACATCAAAAACAGGTACGAGAGAGACACCATTCTCGCTTGTGTATGGTGTTGAGGCCTTAATTCCAGTTGAAATAGGTGAACCAAGTACGATGTGTACCTAAGCGACTAAAGGGTTAAATGAGGAAGAGATGCGAATAAATCTCGATTTTCTTGAAGAAAGGATAGAAACAGCCTTGAGAAGGATAGAAATGCAGAAGCAAACTATTGAGCGATATTACAATCGGGAAGCTCATCTCAGGTACTTCAAGATTGGGGATTTTGTACTCAAGAAAGTTTTTCAATCAACAAGAGCAGCCAATGTAAGAAAGTTTAGCCCAAATTGGGAAGGACCTTACAAGATTCGAGGTATTGCAGGAAAGGGTGCATATGAGTTATAAACAATGGACGGCAAAGTACTCCCATCAAATTGGAATGTTGTTCGTTTGAAGTAGTATTACTTCTAAAAGGGAAAACCCTCGCTAAGGTATCGTTCATCCAAGGTTTAAATTTATTCCTGTTTAATTGTACTAACCATTTTAGATGATAGGCACAAAACTAGCCCACACCAAATGATGATCTTAGACCTAACAGACACGCGTGATGCAAAATCATCCTCGGTCTGGGTTACAACCTTTCTGATGGAAATAAAAAGGGTTAAGCAGTCATCATCTAAAATTATACCTCCGAGTCTCGTATGTTTTTCCTTTTCATGAAATGGACCATATGGAAGGAATAATCAAGTGCTCGAGACGTGGCTCTCCAATTTTGACTTCTCAACTGGGCCAATCAATGGTTTAAGCCATACATCAGCTTGGCCAGATTTCTTTAGAAGATTACCATCTCAGGAACTTCGATGGTAAATCTTTTCATTGCCTACTAGAGGAACCAACTTCAGCATGAGAAGTTGTAACAGTAGGAATAGTTGAGGGAGTCAAAATAGCCACGGGTGGAGCAATAAAAACAGATGCGGGGAACTGAGAATCGATTGGAACAAACACGGGAAAAGAAGCTAGAGGCGCTTCTTCAGAAACAAAGCTGAAATCTTCATCAAACCCATGAGAAAAGAGTTGTTCAGTAAAGCCACGGGAAGCAGCAGACATGTCATCATCAGAACTCACTAAGGTAGCACTTTCAGGCTCGTGTATGGGAATAGAACTAGGGGAGGAGTAGTTTCGTCATCCTAAACAACACGTCTCCTAGCTCGAGGCTTACGAACCAACGAGCCTTCATCCCATTCCTCTTCACTCTCAGAACTGTGTGCTGTTTCAACTTTTCTTTTTGATGAAGAACTCAAGATTATCTCTTAAGCCATTGACATAGAGTCTCGAAGTAGTAATCAATGCAGCACTCACACCTCAAATGCGAAACCCTAGTAAAGAAAAATGTTAATAAGTGCCCAAGTAAGTGCAAAAGAAAGGTCAAAAGTAGAAGAGAAAGATACCATGAGTCTTCACTTTCCATCCAAACCTGTTAGAAAGATATTTCCAGGACCTTACTTCCATAGGAGCAATGGTTAATAATTTTTCTACTCAACCACGGAAATCTGGGACTTCCTCAACAGCTTCTGTGATTGCTGAAATAGAAAAATAAAACAGCTTTGAGCTTTCAAGTTTTTCACAAAAATAGAAATAAAAAATATGAAAAGAAATTTACGTGCAAAATTCCACTTTTCTAGGAAAGGCATGTTCTCTTCTCCAAGTAACCCACTTGTGGGAGCAGCAATGAATCAGGCATATCAACCACGATCCTTGTCATCTTCAGGGCTCACTAAAACCCTCTTACTCCCGGCCACGAGAGTAAACACCCCAAAACAAAACAACTTGGTGGAATAAAGATGAATCGAATTATAAAAGGTGAAGAGTAAAGCAACCAAGTTTGACAAGTATCTAAGGCATGCCACTACCCTTCATACAATAAGACCAATCTGTCCTAAACAAACATTGAAGAAATGACAAAACTCAATGATCATTGGGTCAATAGGTGGTCTAAAACCCAACGTAAACGGATATGTATACACAAATGAATAATCAGCTTTGAACGAGTTAATCCTCTGATTTGCATTAGAAACTAAAATTGGGAAATCAAATTTCCATTGACAATCTCTCGATACAAGGGAAATCAAACCCTCAGTAATCTGAGAGGGGTAAACATCAGCACGATCGTGAGAAGTCATGGAAGTAACTTGATTTCTAATCGATTCTCTATCAGTAAAGAAGGAAAGTTAGCATGAATAATCTCATCTACAGTGGGTTAAAGAAGTGGTTCACTAGAATCTCTAATTCTAGCAGAAGATCTGTGTGAAGAAGAAGCCGTAATTCTAGAAGACGATGGGGGTAATGGTACTAGGTTGAGAAGAAGAACCACAGATAGAGACAGATCCTAAACTATGTAACCCGCCACCTCTTCTACTTCTAGTAGGAGCAAACGAAGGGGGAAGTTCATCTACTATAACAACTTTGCGGGGATCAGGATTTGAAGAAGTCACAGGTTTGTGAAAGTAAAATGTGCTGAAGAATGAAAACTATAGAGAACAAGGAACACTGTAGAAAGTTTTTTGTAAAAGCAAAGGCAAAGAATGTATTTATATACAGAAGCAAGCATCATGTAAAGGGGGTCATGATGGAAACATCATGATTAAACAGTCACTTCATGACTGATATTGCCGCAAAAAAGCCTTAAAAATCGCTGAAGAGCCACAGATCTAATTAACGGAGGCCAGGTGGCACATGCATTAAATGGAAATGACATACGACGAGTTGGTTCTGGAGAAGACGTAATGGTACATGGGAAACAGCGGCAATTCCCGCCATAAATACATACCGCTTTCCAAATATTCAATTGCAAAATATTCGACAAGTGGAGGGACTATCTATATTGGTAAAAATAAATATTACTCGTGAATTTATGTGAATGGTTGATATGAAAAGACACGTGTATCAGTAAGAAAGTGACAGCTGGAAAGATGCATTAAAAGAGGCACGAGTCTTAATAGATACGAGCAAAACACCCACGAGAAGAGAAAACAAGGTCATTCAAGTTTAAAAGATTACCTGAAGAGGTATCGACAGAATGAATCAAGACATTAAAATGGAAAGATTCATGAATCATTAGTTAATAGGCATGAATGAGCTTGGACGTTACAAAATCTTCGCAAATAGTTACGATTACCAATTATAACGTCTCATTAATGCCATTAATGCTCATAATGATTCGGTCATAAAAGGAAAAAAAATATTGTACTTATAGATTCCTATAAAAGGGAAAAGAGATAACATTTGTATAGGGTCACGTTCTGATTACTATTGCAATACAATTACTTTCTTTTGCTTACTATTGACTATTTTTGCTACTCCATACTTTAACTTCCTTTCTTGTCATTAAGTAAATATATAATTTCTTGATTATCAGTAGCCCGAATACATTTTAAAATTAGTTTTGATTGAATTACTCAATTTTTGGTTAAACATACGTGATTACCAATAGCTAATCAAGATCATATCGTTGTTCCTAGCACGTTGGTTATGAACAACTTATTTTAATAATCAGTTTTTGTCAAAACAATTTTTTCAAAAAAGTACTTTTGGAAATAAACACGTATTTTACCGATTTGTTTGAGAAGTATTTTTTTAGTATTTAATAAATAAAAACTGTTTTTGCTCCTTTTTTGTCAAACACCTCAAAGCCTAAAAAAAATTACTTCCTAAAAAGAAAATGATTTTAGCTTCCAAAAACTTTGGCCGACTTATAAGTATCTTATACTAGTTATGTTTTAATAATTGCTTTAGCATTTGAGGTTGAGACAAATGTTGAGAATGGCTAAGAGCTAAAATTAAAGAAGGTATATTTCTTCTACACTCTCCACTTAATTTAGGTGTCCAATTTGGGTTAAACAAAACAAGTTTTCTATCACAGTTAAAAAGTAATTGGATCAGAAATTGAAGACATATAAACCATCAAAGGGTGTCGTGCAGTGGATGAGACTGCTCTTCCCTTAACCAGAGGTCTCGAGTTCGAGCTCTGGCTATGAAAAAATCTTTGGTAGGAAACGCTTCCCCTCCGAATGGGGCCCTACGCAGCGCGAATCCAGATATAATCGACCTTCAATGTTGGCACCAAACATCGTGTGAGAAACAAAAAAAAATATAAAATCCTGAAGCACCTATCTGATAATAATAAAATAATAAAAATGAAATCACATAATGCATGCGCTATCTTTTTTAGGCAAGGACAATAAAAAGGCTTATTAGTCTGTTTGATATCTTATTTACTTGGGCATGCAAATGCACTATATAATATAAATATTATACAATGCACTATGGCAAGTGGCCCATATATATGTACTTGGCCACGAATAAAAGGTTATTGTATACTGTATATGCAACTTTATAGAGACTTCCATATAGTGTTAGAGCAGTTTATATATATTTATGGTCCCAAATAAAATAATGCCACAATTCTAAGACCTAACATACACTTGTCGTTTATTGTTCCCCCACCAGTGCCCTCTCCACTGAGATTTTCTATCGATCAGTTATCGTGAAGAACAGCCACAAATACATTCCTTGATAAATCCGACAAAGAGGTTTGATCATTCGTCTCGAAAATTATAATGTTATTTCAAATGTGTTAATAACATAAGTTGTTGGATAGAGAAAAGTAAGATAATGATTACTCCACTTTGAATATAAGAACAGTAGTGGAGGTTGCATGTAGCTCACAAAACAAGGTTGTGTTTGTAAACTATGAAACCGAGCTAAATTACTTCATGTATTGATGTACAAAGTGGATTCAAAATTTGAGATATATGAGTTCAGTATTTAAAGTTTTATTCTTAGTATTGAACTTATTATATATTTAAAATTATGAATTCTCTATTATTTATTATAGTTTTAGTAAATTTTTTATATACAAATTTATGCATCGCGTTAAAACTAACAGATTCGGATGAACCCACCGCCAAAAGGCTACATCCGCCTCTGTTGATGTAGGCTTGACAGTAACATAAACCTTGTTGTGGATCTACGAGTCTATAATGCGAGAATTCAATAGGTCATAGACTTTTTAAGTATATACGCACATGACTAAGGTCCCCTCCCACTTATCACCTTGGCAACCGCCCCATATGAATCTGTCATATGATATATATATATAGTCATACAGAATAATAGATACTCTCCCTTTATGATGTTCTTGATCTATGCAATGTTCTTGGCCAAAATAAATTATTTAAACAAATTCAAATGGTAAATTTTGTGAAATCTTGTCTAGTACGTGCATTTATAGAATAATTAATTAACCAATTAATTGTATTTGTGGAAAAAAGGCATAACTTGTGGACTACTTTCAAGGTGAACAGTGAAACTTCTAATTAAGCTAATTAAAGAATTCAAGAAGACGCGGGAGAAACATTATCGGTGTTTCTCTCGAAAAGGTACCGGTCTTGATAGCTGGAAAAAAAGATATAGAATAGAATGGATAAAGACCATAAAAAGAGAAGATATATTATTCTGTTATGAATTCGGGAGATAAATCGACATTGATCGTGGTTACAAGGAATCTTCAGTCATTAATGTTGCCGTTATAATTATATATAGTAACGAGTAATCAAGAAAATTAATGCAAGAATTAAGTAGAAAAACCGTTATAATTATGTACTCTTATATAAGGACCCGGTCCTCATTTGTAATGGTATCTGAATTTCGATCAATATATGGAATTATTCTTTTACTTTATTCAAAAGGTTCAAACCGCAATTCTGGGTGAGATTATCAATCTATTTTGAGTTCTCATTCCTTGTCTGTTATATCCATTATTCTTTTTATCCTTTAGATTTCCAAGAAACTGAAGTAAATTTTGGTTATCAGTAACCTGATTTCTCCTTGATAGATTTTGACCTAAAAATTTATTCTTTGGGTTAAACAAATTGGTTCAGTTATCGGAAATCTAATAATCTGTTCACTTTTCAAACTTCATTTTTAACAACACAATATGTCAACTGCTAACGAGAACAACCAGCTGAATCAACAAGGTGGAACTCCACCACATCACACACTTACAGCTACTCCTTAGCGCTCACGTGAAAGTTCACCTGAAAGGTCTACTTCGCGCACTGATGGACAACATGGATATGACCAGACCGTTGAGAAGGATGCTTTGAAGCAGTTGATTGTAAAACACGTGAATGAAGCGTTACATGCTTTTATTAGAGGATTACCCAATGTAGCACAAACTCCACCACTAGTTAATACAACCACCTTGGAGAATCCACGTTCAGGACTCGATAACTCTGGAAGTGGAGAAATGCCCATTGAATCTAGTGATGGAGGGTTAGGTACACGAAATAATTCCAGTTTAAAAAGTTTAGTACTCCCTCCATTCCAGTTTATGTGAACCTATTTTCTTTTTGGTCCTTTCCAAAAAGAATGACCCTTTTCCAAATTTGGGAACAATTTAACTTAAACTTCCAATTCTACCTTTAATAAGAAGCTTTTATAATCACACAAATACTCGGGACCCATTTTGACTTTTTTAGGGCCCCAAATTCAAAATGTCTTCATTTTTTCTTAAACTCTGTGCCCAGTCAAACTGTTTCACATAAATTGGACAGATGGAGTACTAACTTTGCAGAAACAGCTGAAGGAGCAAAATGAGTGTATATAACAAATACCTGGCATGCCTCTCGTGATCAATAGTGTGGATATTGACAAGCATTTACAACAACCCTGGAAGCTAAGTGCAGCACCTTTGCCAATTCCAAAAAAGTTTAAAATGTCTGATATTCCTATATATGATGGGACATCCGACCCACGGGATCATATTACTGCTTTCACTACAGGCCTGAAAGGCAATAATTTAATCAAGCAAGAGATTGAATCGATTTTGGTTAAGAAATTTGGCAAAAATCTCATAAAAGGGGAGTTAACATGGTACTCACAAGTTAAACAAGGGAGCACAAAATTGCTTAGAGAATTTGTAGACATATTCCAACGTGAGAGAATGATGTTACCGCGAATACCTCAGAACTAGGCAGCTACGGCACTTGCGAGAAACTTGAACGAGAAAGGTTCAGAAGCCAGGAGGAGGTTGAAAGAAAGTTTGTGGGGGTCTCCTATAACAACTTGGAACAATGTGTACAATCGATACAACACGAAGTTGCGAATAGAAGAAGATATGATTATACAACCAAGGGTTGATGAAAGAACCGGTTCAAGACACTCGGAATTAGAGAGAAGGTCTGGTAAAAACAAGTATGAGCCTTACATGGGACCCGCGGGGCAAGATCCCTGCCTAAACAAGAGAATGCACGATTTGATTCAAGATAAAGACAAAAAGAGGCGAGTTCTCTTCTAGATTCAAAAAGGGAGCAAGATGCCCGAAACAATGATTCTAGTACTCAAGGAATAATAGGATATTATATCTTTAACATCAGCACCTTTGAATTGGTGGCTGTTCTAAGCGGAATAGGAGATAAGGTGCGATTTCCAAAAGAGATGAGATCCGATATAAACAAAAGAAACCCAGATTTCTGGTGCGAGTTTCACAATGACCATGGCCATAAAATAGTAGACTGCAGTCTTTTGCAAGGGGAGGTTGAACTTCTACTAAAACAAGGTTACCTTACTGATCTGTTCAGTGAGAAAGGGAGATAATCAAATGTGAAAAATAGGCAAGAACCCGCAAAGCCTCCATCACCAAAGAGAACAATCAATGTCATAATCGGAGGAGATGAAGTCAATGGGGTAACATACACAACTGCAAAAAAAACATCAAAAGTTACTATCACCCACAGGAAACGAGTTGGCAAGTGTTAGAAGGTGATAGTACAATATTTAATGATGAAGAGGCATATGACTTCATGATTCCTCACAACAATGCACTGGTAATATCTTTACTTATACATGATACTAATGTAAAACGAGTTTTGATTGACCCAGGTAGCTCAATGAATATCATTTTATTAAGAGTGGTAAATGAAATTCAAGCTAAAGATAAGTTAATACCATAGGCACGGTCTCTGTCTAGATTCGATAATTTAAGCATCGTTATGAAAGAAGAAGTTATACTGGCTACGTTTGCAAAAGGAGTCACTAAAGATACAAAGATCCAGGTAATAGATACGGACATGGATTATAATATAATCTTGGGAAGGCCATACATTCATGATATTGATGCGGTCCTGTCCATGTTGTATCAAGTTATCAAATTTCCTTCACCGTGGGGGATCAGACAAATCCGAGGAGATCAACAAGCTTCATGAAGAATTACTTCAGTGGTGATTTCAAATACAACACCCAACGATGCAGACGCAAAATAACAGTAAAAGAATTCTGTTGGGGACACTTCTATCCATACCACAATTGAAAACACACAAGGTCGGACCGATGTCGATTCAAGACCTGATGTGATGCAAGAGCCAGAGAAAAATAAGATATTAAAACAACCACGGAGGATCTCAAAGCTGTGATAATATTGGTCCACTGGTCAGATAGAAAAGTTTACATCGGAGCAAACTTGAGTGCAGAAATGAAAGGTAAGTTCATTAAATTTTATGTGTTAACGCAAAATACTTTGCTTGGTCACATTTAGATATGACAGGTATACCACCAGAGGTGATGACTCATAAGCTAAATGAAGATCTGATACACCCACATGTCAAACAAAAGAAAAGTAAGCAAGAGGCCTTTAAATATCAAGTGATCCTGGATGAGGTACAAAAGCTTCTAAAAATTGGTTCAATACGAGATGTAAAGTACCCTGACTGGTTAGCTAATACTGTTATGGTTCCAAAAAAGAATGAAAAATGGCGAGTCATGTAGATTATACTGATTTAAATAAGGCTTTTCCTAAAGATCCATTTCCTTTACCACACATAGATCAATTAATTGATCCGCAAGTCATGAGCTTTTAAGTTTTTTAGATGCTTATTCTGATTATAATCAAATTAGAATGAACCCTTTAGATGAGGAAAAAATCTCATTTATCACAGACATGGGGACTTATTGCTACAAAGTCATGCCATTTGGTATGAAAAATGCTGGAGCCACATATCAAAGATTGGTGAACAAAATGTTTCAAGAACACATGCGGAAAACTATGGAGGTCTACATAGACGATATGTTGGTCAAGTCAACGCAGGAAGGGGATCATTTTTAACATTTGCCTGAGACTTGAAATTCTTCGAAAGTACAACATGAATTTGAATCCAGAAAAGTGCGCTTTTGACGTAGCTTCAGGTATTTTTTTTAGGTTTTCTTGTTTTTAACATGGGCATTGAAATAAATCTCGTACAGATCAATGCTATTTAATAAATACTATATGTACTTACGAGCAAGAAATAAGTATAGAGATTAACAGGTAGAATAGAGGCACTAGGAAGGTTTATATCCAAGTCATCGAAAAAATGCGTTACGTTCTTTTTAGTATTGAAAGAACAAAATCAATTTGAATGGACTGACGAGCGTCAACAAGTTCTGAAGGACTTAAAGGTGTATCTATCAAATCCACCTCTGTTAGCAAAATCAATAGAAAGAGAGAGAATGCTCATCTACCTTGATGTATTAGAAGTAGCGGTAAGTGCACTATTGGTACGTGAAGATAAAGGTAAACAATCTCTGACTTATTATGTTAGAAATTCTTTACTTGATGTTGAGACACGGTATTCTCACCTTGATAAACTTGCTTTAGCTTTAATTATGGCATCAAGGAAGTTACGACCTTACTTTCAATGTCATCATATTTCTGTTATAAACTGCTTTTTCACAAAGGAATATATTGCATAAACAGGAATTATTAGGAAGGTTAGCTAAATGGGCTATAGAACTCAGTTAATATAATACTATATATCAGCCTAGAACCACTATAAAATCTTAGGTGTTAGTAGATTTTGTAGCAGATTTTAGCTCAAGCTTAGTTCCTGAAGCAGAAAAAGAGCTATGAATATTTATCAAAAGCTAATTCGGGGAGTTGGACCATGTTTACTAACAGTTCCTCAAATGTTAAAGGAGCAAGTTTAGGGATTTTTTATTCCATCATCGGGATAAATAATGAGATATACGGTAAAATATTACCCAATTGCCAATAATGAGGCAAAGTATGAAGCTGTGAATTACAGACTTGGAACTCGTACGGGAGCTTGGTATTGAACAAATCATGATCAAAACTGATTCACAGCTAGTAGTCAATCAAATACAGGGAACTTACATGGCGAGAGAGACACGAATACAACAATACCTCAAAAAGGCACGTGAATTTCTTAGGCAGTTCCGAACATGGAAAGTTGTACAAATACCTAGGGAGAAAAGAGCAGAAGCATACGCATTGGCAAATCTCGCATTTGTCGATGATGCAAGAAATAGAGAAAATGTTGTTGTGGTAGATTTATTTTATTCAGCCCTTGACCAAACCAAGAGTGAGGTAAATTTCAATAGTTTAACTTGGGATTGGAGAAATAAATTTGTAAACTTTTTGCAGTATGGTATTTTGCCTGAGGATAAAAAGAAATCCAGATTGTTTTGATTGAAAGTTGCTTAGTATTTCTTAATTTGTGGGAACTTATATCGCAAAATATTTGGTGGACCTTTAGCACGATAACTTGGACCATACAAATGAAATATATGATGAGAGAAGTACACGAGAGGCATTGTGGCAATCATGCAGGGGGAGATCATTGGGGAGGACACTAATAAGAGCGGGATACTCTTGGCCAAAAATGGATGAGGAAGCAGAAAACTTTGTAGCAAGGTGCAATAAATGCCAACGATGTGCTAATAATATGCATCGACCGACAGAATTGTTACATTCACTCATACCCCTATGGCCTTTAATGAAATTGGGGATGATATCATAGGACCATTGCCTCAAACTAAGGAAAAGAAACGATTTTTGTTAATTCTAACGGATGATTTCTCAAAATGGGTAGAAGCACGTGTCTTTAAACAAGTAAGGGAAAAGGAAGTTATGGATTTTATTTGGAGAAATAAATATGTCAATTTGGATTCCTAAAGGAAATCGTTGAGATAATGGGCCGCAATTCATAGGTGCACAAGTTACTGACTTTTTCCAAAGCTGGCAGATTAAACGGATAACTTATGCACCTTACCACTCAGTGGCTAACGGGCAAGATGAGTCGACAAATAAGGTTAGCATCAAAAACTTAAAAAATCAATTGAAAGAGTCAAAAATAAAAAGGCCAGATGTATTGCTATGTGTGTTATGGGCTTACTAAACAACGGCAAAGACTAGCATGGGAGAAACTCCATTTTTACTTGTTTATGGAACGGAAGCTCTAATTCTAGTGGAGATAGGCGAACCAAGATCGAGATACAAACATACTAATGAGGCAAAAAAATGAAGAAGAGTTATGAGTAAATTTTGATTTGATAGAAGAAAGGAGATGCATCATTAATTTGGATGGCTACTAAAAAGTAGATGATTGAAAGATACTATAATGGGAAGGCAAACCTGAGGTACTTCAAAATTGGGTACTTCATCCTCAAAAAGGTGTTCAGGTCAATAAAAGCGGCGAACACAAGAAAGTTGAGTCCAAATTGGGAAGGCCCATATAGAGTTAAAGGCATTGCTGGAAATTGAGCATATGAATTGAAACCATGGACGACAAGGTGTTACTATTACATTGGAATGCAGTCTATTTGAAGAAGTATTACTTCTAAAAGAGGTTAATACCCATGGTCAAATATCATTCAAGTTCAATTTTATTTTGTTCATTTGAATTTTACTAACCATTTTAGAGGATAGGTAAAAAGCTGGCCCGTACCAAGTGATGATATTAGACCCGAAAGATGCGCGAAATACTTAATTATACCCAGCCTAGGTTACAACATTTATGATGGCAAAAGGGTTATGCATTCATCATCTAAACGTTTACCTCCGACTCCCGTATGTATTTTTTTTTTCAAGAAAAAGACCAAAAGTAAGGAGTGATCAAGTGTTTGAGATCTCATGCTTCAATGCTCTAACACTGAAGGGACTATGCATATAGAAGGATACACAAGGAAAGAATTTGTATACCAAAAGAGCATAGTTCAGCAAGAATTAAAACCTTAAAGAAACACTTGAAGAAAAATTTCAACGACGCTCAAGCTCGCGGAAAGGATGGGTAGTAGAAAGTACAAAATACTCTTACAACCTTCTAGGTTAAGGCCATAAGTTTAATCACGGAAAAATACACCTGTATTTGTAAACCTTCTACAAATAAAGCAGTTATGAAAATGTTGTACACGCTTATTTATTTGAAAGTTCAAAAAATAAAACTTCTTCAAATTACTTCATATTTCATATCTTTGAACCAATATGTAGATGAGACATCATCTTCATCAGTGTTGTTAATATAAAGGGACCTCTTTCTTCATAATTAAAAAAAAACTGTGCATATTGAAGACGCGGTCTACTAAAGTATTTTTAATGTAAGTATAAGCTCAAAAACTCAAAGAGCAGAAAGCATAATATGCAGCAAAGAAATATTTATATCACCACCACAAAAATGGGGGTAGGGGGAGGGGGATCTTTTAAAAACTATCCAAAAACGAAAAACAAAAGAGTTCCAACAAACACAAAAACAAATCAAACTACTTCGACAAAAGCCAAGGGTAAAAAACTAGGGAGCATCATCTACGGGAGAAGAGGGATTAACTTGAGAAGATAAGGGTTGAGCATCAGCTTCAACAGGAGTAAGTGCATCACCATCACCTTTAGAACCTTCATCCTCAGGTGTTGAGAAGCTTACGCTACTAAGTCTATTCAATCTTCTCTTTAGCCTTTGCAATCTCTGCGTTAAGGTCAAAACCCTCCTGGCTAGGCTCAATTAGAGTCTCAAAGTGAGTGTTAAAGAAAGATGAACTAACATCAAGTGTTAACTTGTCTTCAAGAGCCTCATAATCCTTCTCCCACTACTCAATTTCAGCTTTCAACTCTGCTTTTTCTGCTTCTGAGGCTTCATAAGATGTCTTTAAAGTAGTAAGAGAACTTTAAAGGAACTGATTCTTGTCCGTTGAGGCACAGAGGTCTTCTTGAGCCTAGGTGAGCATCTGTACCAGTGTCATGATTCGAATTTCCCACCATTGGGATCTTGATGGCACCTAACTCTTATTATACTAGGCAAGCCAACAGATACAGTTCTAACACATTAATCATTAACCAAAACAGAAATTTACAATAATTTAAGCTAAACAGATATGAAGTGCGGACATTTTATAACAGTTTAAATACTCAAATTCAAGACTACCCAAAAAATCTAGTGTTACAATCCACAAACGTCTAAGAATTTCTACAAACACTGGTTTCAAGGAAATACATCTATTTTTTGGAATGAAAGAAAACATGAATCAAAAGTAGAGGGAAAGGGAACTCCAGGGTCTGCGAACACCGGCAGAGCTACCTTGGGTCTCCTGTGGATTGAAGGCAGCAACCCAAACTCTGATCAGTATGGTCCAGCAATGGGATCTACACAGAAAGTTCAGAGTGCAGTAATAGTACAATCGACCCCATGTACTGGTAAGTGTCGAGCCTAACCTCGGCGAAGTAGTGCTGATGCTAGGACAAGAGAAATAACATAAACCTATGCAGTTAAACAATATACTAACAGAATAACAATTAATAGAAGGTAAGCAGAAATTAACGGGAAGGGGAAACATGCTATGGGGGTACCAAAATAAAGAATCACAACAGTAGAGGAATTTAAACAACTAGTACACTTTAAATCGATAATAACAAATAAACACAGCAAGTAAAAAATGTATGGCATCACCCTTCGTATTTTTACTCTCAACCTCACAGGTATTTGTTATTATCATGGTTTACCACTCAGCCTCACCAGATAATAAATAATAGATACGTGCACGGCATCACCCTTCATGCTTTAACACTCAATATCACCATATGAATAATAGAAACGTGCACGGCATCACCCTTCGTGCTTTATCACTCAACCTCCCCATATGAATAATAGAAATGTGCACGGCATCACCATTCATGCTTTATCACTCTTCCTCACCACATAAGCAAACAACAGAAACAATAACAACCCGGCAAGGGCATCATAATTAAACAACTTTGTTTCATCACTTAACTTCACAACAATCTCAACTTGAGCTAATACTCAACCAATATCCAAAAGCCAGGAAAACATAATAAGACTTGTTTAACATGAATGATAACCAGTATAAGCAATAACAACACGAATAAAGAAACACAACAGTCACAAGTATAAGACTCACTCACATGTTATTACCCGACAACAATGTATAGATACTCGTCACATCACCTATACCTCATACTTAACAAATAAACATGTAGAAAATAAGGCAACAATACATAATCCCTCAAGCTAAGGTTAGCCACAACACTTAAATTGATTCCACAGCCAAACTCAAGCCTCAAATACCGCTTTTTCCTTAGTTTCCATTTCAATGCATGATTATAGATTTCCTATCATTTCTCCCAAAAAGTCAATTATTGACCCCGGGCCCGCTTTGTCAAAACTCAAAATTCGGACCAAAACATGATTACCCATTCAACCCCGAGCCCTAATATACAATTGGTTTTGGAATCCGACCTCAATTTGAGGTCTAAATTCCCGAATTTTGAAATTCCTAAGTTCTACCCAAAAATACCAAATTCCTCCATGAAATATCCTAGATTTTATGATGAAATCTTGTAAAATGATAAAATAGATTGAAAGAAATGAGTTAAGAATTATTTACCTATGATTTGGGGAAGAACTTGGTCTAGGAAAATCGCCTCTTGAAGCTTAGGGTTTCAAAATTTGAGAAATGAATCAAAAATCCCGACCAAAATAACACCCACAACTCGCAAATGCAGTTATCGCATTTGCGATCACAGGTTCACAAATGCGAACTCGCAAATGCAGTCAATACTTCGCAAATGCGAAGCTTGGCCTGCCGTGCTATTTTCGCAAATGCGAATAATTGTTCGTAAATGCGGCCACTGTTCTAGTAGCAATTGCAACAATGAGCTTCGCAAATACGAAGGTCCCCTCCCAACTCTATTGATCACAAATGCAAAGATTCTTTACAAATGCGATGCTCGCATTTGCGACCCAGACTTCGTAAATGCGAAGTCTACAGACCTGAACATACCAGCAGTTTTCTTAAGTTTCAAAAGACTCTGTTTCCTATTCAAAACTCACCCGAGCCCTCTAAACCAAACATGCACATAAGTCTTAAAATATCATACGAACTTACTCATGCGATCAAATCACAAAAATAACACCTAGAACTATAAATTCAACACAAAAATGCATGAAATTTTCAAAAAAGTTTCAAACTTTCTATTTTCTCAACCAAAGATCCGAATCACGCAAAATTACTTTCGTTTTTCACCAAATTTCACAAATAGGGTGTAAATATCATAATGGGCCTGTACCGGGCTCCGAAACTAAAATACGGGCTCGATACCAATAATATCAAACATTATTTAATTTCTAAAAAACCATCATATTTTCATTTAATAATTTTCTTCAAAAATTCATTTCTCGGGCTAGGGACCTCGAAATTCAATTCTGGGCAAATACCCAAGTCCCATATTATACTACGGACCCTCCGAAACTGTCAAAATATGGGTCCGAATCCGTTTACCTAAAACATTGACCAAAGTCAACAAAAATCATCTTTTTAAGCCAAAAATCATCTCTTCTTAAAGTTTTTACATAAAAGCTTTCCAGATACACGTCCGAACTGTGCACATAAATTGAAAAAAGATAAATGGAAGTTTTGAAGGCCTGAAAATATGAATCACATTCCATAACAAAAGATGACCCTTTGGGTCATCACAACCAGATCACCTGCATATACCTCTTTTTGGTTAAGAAGTTCTTTCAAGCTTCTTATTTCTTCAGTTGCCTTGGAGTATTGTTCAACGAAGGAGGATTCCAATCTATTCTTGTCTTTTTCAACTTGATTGGAGGAATCTTTTAAAACTGCTAATTTGGCAGTGATCATCCTAAATTATTGTTCTAAAGGTCCTTTCTCCTCAGCAAGAACGTCTTTCTCTAGTTGAAGGCCTTCGAATTGCTCTTTCCAATTATCAACCTCGGTGGCGCAACTCAATCACCTGCTGTTGTGTCTAAGAAATACTTCTCCTAAGCTTCGTACCTGTCAAATTGATCTATAAAAAGACAAAAGAAGGGGAGTTATGAACATTAAAGGAATGAGAGAAAGGTTAAATATTAAAGATATACCTTGAGGGAAGAATGGATGATTCGTACCTGTCAAATTGATCTATAAAAAGACAAAAGAAGGGGAGTTATGAACGTTAAAGGAATGAGAGAAAGGTTAAATATTAAAGATATACCTTGAGGGAAGAATGGATGATGTCATTCATCAAGGTCAAAAAATTGTGTGACTCAAGCTTTTTCCTTTCCACGGGACCAAGCAATGGTTTTAACCACACCGCAACTCATCTAGACTTCTTCAAAAGATTCCCACCATCGGGGACTTCAATTAGAACTTTTTTCAACCCTGTCTACCGATAGAAGGCTCAACTTCTTCATGAGAAACAGTAGCGGGGGCAACTACTGGAGTAACTATAGGCGGAGAAACATGGGAATTAACAGCGGGAGCAACTGATGTCATCAGAAGAGAGGCGAGTGGCGGCTCTTCTGAGACAAACCAAATTTTTCTTCACCCTCAAAACCTTGGGCAAAGAAACTGTCATTGGGACTTGATGGGCGATTATCAAAATTACCGGCATCTTCATCAGAGATGTCCAAATGGACATTCTCTGGCTCATCCACGAGGTTGAAAGAAATTGAACTTAAGGGGGGTCTTGAGAGACATGGGTTTCATCATCTAAAATCACGTGCCTACTGACTCGTGGTTTCTTCACTAAGGAACCGTCTTCGGTATCTTCTTCATCTTTACTCGCGAGCTTCAACATTATTCCTCTTGGAGGAAGACATGCTTAAAATTTGTTCCCGTGCTGAGCTTACAGAAAGCCTCGAAGAAGAAACAGAAGCGGGGTTGATGTCATGAATGGCAAACCCTAGAAAGAGGAGAAAGATATATGCATTAAAAGAAAGGAACAAACAAAGAAAGGGGGAACTATGGGAATAAAAATTTACCGTGAATCTTCACTTTTCATCCAAGGAAGATGAATGCAAGGAAGAAGAAAGAGACTTTCAAAATTGAGTGTGATGAGGTATTTAAAGGGAAAAGCAATCATTATCGTAGTTGGTCATTATGAACTATCATCATGGAACTGACGCTTTGTGACTAACGCGGCCGTAGAAAAACCCTAAAGAGGCACTGGAAACCGCAAAACTAATTACAATGAGGCACGTATCTTGATCATTAAATAGACATGATGTATATCGCATCGGTTCTGAAAAATGCATTATGTAACTTTAGAAAAGGCGGCAAGGAATTACCGTCATAAATACTTACCATTTCCCGAATATTCAGTTGAGAATATTTCGAAAGTGGGGGAATTATCCTGTATTAGTGGGAAAAAAGTACGACACATGGACTACTATCAAAGTGACAAGTGACACTTCCAATCAAGCGAATTAAAGAATTCAAGAAGGCGCGGGAGAAACACATAGACTACTATCTTGGTGTTTCTCTAGAAAAGGTCCGGTCCTGACAGCTGGAAAAGAAGAAATAAGAACGGTATGGATAAAGACCATAAAAAGGGAAGAAACATGAATCTATTATAAATTATACGGGAAATCGACATCGATCATGGTTACAAGAAATCTTCTGTCATTAATGATGTCGTTATAATTATATATGGTAACGGGTAATCAGGGCAATTAATGCCAGAATTAAGTAGGAAAACTGCTATAATTATGTCCCATTATATAAGAACCCGATCCTCATTTGTAATGGTATCTGAATTTCAATTGATATATGCAATTATGCTTTTACTTTATTCAAAAGGTTCAAACCGCAATTCTGGGAAAGATTATCGATCTATTTTGAATTCTCTTTCCATGTCTATTATTTCCATTATTCTTTTTATTCTTCAGATTTCCAAGAAAGTGAAGTAATATTGATTATCAGTAACCCGATTTCTTCTTGATATTGACTTTGACTGAGAAATCTATTTTTGGGTTAAACATTAATCTTAATCCTTTTTTCATGGTCACATTTCTATACGGATAGGCGGTCAATTTTTAGAGTTCTATATTTGCTCACGAAAAATCAAATTGCCAATAATGAATAAAAATATGTGCACTTAATTACAGCCAGAGGCGGACCAATGTTATAGAATGAGGGGCCACCAGCACCCGTAATGTTCATTAAAATTCCATGTATACATGTATTTGTCGTTAAAAAATAATGATATATTAGTAGTGGCACTCTATACACAAATAAATTTTGGTTAAATGCAACTGAACTCCCTCTATCTCTCTAAATTTATAGCAATATTGTCAACATTTTGCAAACTAAAAAATCAGGGCCAAAAGTACGTGTTCATGTTCTTTAAGAGTAGAATAATGGTCATTTCCATTTGCAAGTTGCAAGTATGTACATATATGATAGGAGAAAAAGGGAATTGTCGAATTCAAATAGTTTTAGTTCTCAGTTTCCGTTCTTAATGCAAAGTTAAAACTCAAGTTATTAAACAGTAACATACCCCGCACGTACATTATGGTTTATGTTGGTCAAATAATTATACTGATAAACACCTGACACGGGGAAATGGTCCATCAAAATTCTTTATAAGTTGAATAGAAAAAATGATCATTCAAAAGTTGTATTTTTAGATCTTTTACATACAAAAATAAAGATCTTTTAACCCAAACCCCGCACTGATCGAGATGGCGCCTCTCGTGAAGACGAGGCCAGCCAACTAACCCAACTCGTCTCTTTCAAAATTGTAGTTAAACATGAATAAACAACTTAAATATGACTTAATAATATTAATTAACGAAAATATAACCCAACACAGTCCAAACCGGGGTATCACAAGTCACGAGCATCTATAAGAATGTAATTTCACTTTACAAGTCTAGAAATACACTGGACAGGAATAATGAATAACATAGAAAGGTAGTAGTGCTACAAACGCTGGCAGCCACCTCGCGTGCAGTTGCAGGCATTCATTCACCTGGTAGCGGGTATGGGCCACGTGGAGGTAGAGTTTTTGGGAGAATTGACATTTCAGAAATTACAATAAATTACAAAATCAGTTGGAGTTCGTAAAACTGAATGCGAAAGCATGGACAACTTACCGTAACACATACCTTAAATCTTACCATAGGTTTTTAGTACAGAATTATAGAAACAATCAACTCCGATGTTATTGCTACACTGGTAGCAGAGCAATAAAAGCAATCTGAAGTCTTTTAATATTAGTTGTAATTGATCTTGCTAGCTCTCTAAAACACATTTTCTCCTCCTTTGTTAGATCTATGGCTATTACTAGCAAATAACTTTCTTGATGGATCAATATTCATCTTGTAAGCACGTAATTTTTGATTCACATAATTTTTTTTAGTATTCCTAATATTTTTAAGCATTTATTTGAGTTAACTTTAATTTTCTAGAATTTTAGTCCACTTTATTTTTAATTAAGACTTTTGAAAGATATATAAAAAATAAATAATTAAAAACACAAAAAATAGTTTTGCTTTGCCTTATTTTATATTTAAGCTAAGGTCACTAATATCATTAGAACAATTAGAGTTTTGGGATAGGATTTTCAGATTTATCAAAACCCGAGCATATTTAGCCCAATTTTGAGCAAGTTAAGCCCAATCTTCCCAACCCCTTCCGGCCCACAATCATTTAAATCAAGTTAACCCGCCAACCCAGTCGGCCAACCCGCCGCATTCTTCATTTTAAATCCTCACCTTTCATTTTATTTAATCCAAGAGTCGAGATTAATCCCAACATTCGTATATAAACCTAATAAAACTCAAAACCCTAGAGAGACCTAACCTTAAATACCTTCCCCTTTCTCCTATCATCACCCCCTCTTTACCCCTACGCCACTACCGTCCCAAACTAGCCTAAACTCAGGCGAGTTTCACCCAAACTCACCGATGTGATCCCTTATCTATCCCTCCTCCACGTCATCCAAATCCATGATAATCGAATCATTTTCAATCTCCTCACACGTTTTCTCTATTTTTTGAATATAGTTGGATGAATGGGAGTCGTAGGATCTGTGGAGAGGCAGATCCTAGGCTTCCATTTGTCCCATTTTGGTTCGAAGAGGACATTTCGGGTTGAAGGAGGATTTTTGAATTTTTGGAGAAAGCTTCTAGGCTAGAGTATAAGAGGAGGTTCTTTGGACAGAAGAGGGGGATTTTTTTTTGAGAATTTCGGATAGAAAGTTTTTTTTGGGAAAAAAGCTTAAAGAACAAGATCTAGGATTTTGGTATTCATACTCCCTTTTTTTCCCGAAAAACCAAAAAAGAAAAAAAAAGCAAGATATTTTTCTACTTCTTTATTTGATTCTAAAAAAGTTTCCAAAGATAGAGGTCGATTGAATTTCAATTCAGCCCGTTCGTTGGTTCCGAGTCGTTGTTCGCTATTTATGTTCGGGCTCTTACAGTTATTTCCTCGCTTGAATTTTGGAATCAAAGTCTATGTAATGGCTGATTTTTTTCCTCTAATTTCAGGTTCACTTCTTTTCCATTTCTCTATTATTTGTGAATTTCTTATTTTGTTGTACTGCTTTCTTAAGACTTTTTTGTTTGAAGTTGTTAGAATTGCCATGAGAAAACTATCTAAATTCTTTTAGATTCTATTAAGTTGTAGAGTCCAGTTTTCTCCTCTAAATCTCATTTGCTTGGTTTAAAGCCGCACGGTCATTTGTCTTCGAGGATTAAATATTTTGATGTTTCAGCTTGCAGTAAGTTGTCAATTCCTTCTAAGTGCATAGTTAAGTAATTAACAACACAGAATTTTTATCTTTAAAATAATTTTAAATTATCTTAAATATACACATTACTAGAATTCTTGTAGAAAGCGACCAAAGATTAGCGACCAAAGTTGGTCGCCAAACTGCCGAAAATAATAAAAAAAATATTTGAAATGCTTTAGCGACCAAAGTTGGTCGCTATTTGGCTGCAAATTTAGTCAAACTGTTGATTGGACTGGTCAGATATATATATATATATATATATATATATATATATATATATATATATATATATATATGTACTTATGCTAGATACTATGCACTAAGTATAAGTGTATTAGGTAAACCGTATCGAATATTTTCGAATTTTAATTCAATTTAAGCTATATTGACTGTTTGACCAAGTAGCCACCAGAGTTGGTCGCCATTTTTGACCGTTTGACCAAAAGGCGACCAAGTTTGGTCGCTTTTAGTGTGTATGTATATATATATATATATATAT
>MU757520.1:129462-147403 GCA_026770625.1 Nicotiana glauca | reverse complement strand
AGGGTACGTAGGCAGCCTCACTGAGGTTCAGTCACAACCAAAGAAAAGTCCAAGAATCCCCATGAATGAAACTGGGGCAGAAGTTATGTTTGTTATGAAAAATATGATTCCGGAAGTTGTAATTTTGAACCCACGTTGAAATATTTTGAGCCTTTATACCCTTCTTTCTAACCCCATCCAAAAGCCACATTACGGTTCAAAGAAAGACCTTCTGATCAATTTTAAGAAATGTTGATACAAGCAGGTAAGGTGATTCATGTTGTGGACAACACTCTGGTACCAGAAAGGGAAAAATTGAAAATGAGAGAGTTTTATTAGTGAAAACTCTCACGGGCACCGTAAGGCGATGTGAACTGAGAGAAATAAAAAATGAGAGATTCTTATTGGTGAAAACCCTCACGGGCACTGTAAGGCGATGTGAGCTGAGAGAAATAAAAAATGAGAGATTCTTATTGGTGAAAACCCTCACGGGCACTGTAAGGCGATGTGAGCTGAGAGAAATAAAAATGAGAGAGTCTTATTGGTGAAAACCCTCACGGGTACCATAAGGCGAAAGTGAGCTTTCAGATTGGGCAAATGAAGAAGGGATTTGGTTGAAAGGTGTTCGAAACATGGCAAAACAAGCGAGGTTTAGGTTTTCGGTGAAAGTCAGATTGTGAAAGTATGGAACAGCAAATGTGGCAATTGACAGTTAATTGGTTGGACAGACTAGGCTGGTTAATCCAAAATGCATGGCACGATCAATGGAATCAGTCTTTCCACTCAGATAAGTCCTATCCTCTTTCTCTTTTCAGAGTTCTTCTATCCTCAAAATTTTTGAGGTCATTGCATTTCATTTTTCTTGAAGTCTGTCTATAAGACGTTTCAGTCAGATCTAACTACCAGCTTCCCAGTTGTATGGCACAACGAGACCGTAACATATCAAAAAAAAGTAAAACATGAAGGACCAATGCAAATCCCATCAAAGGGTAATCAGATAATTGGAGGGAGAAGCAAAGTTTTACAAAAAGGGAGCAGAAACACCAAGAAAGTAGCACGAGGTAAAACATTTGGTTCATCAGGATCAGAGGGTTTGAAAGTTAGCCGAAAAATCGTGGCAAGTTAAAGCAAGTTCAAAGAAGCAAGTCGGAGCAAGTTCAGAAGCGGGAGCATGGCCAACAAGAATGCCAGCAGCTAACCACCATTTTTTATATTAACAAATCGTTTTTTGATTAAAACAGGGGCATAAATTTTCTTCGTTTTGTATGATTGTTGCAAGCAGGAGCCCACCTGAAGAACAAGGGAATATCTTTCAAAATTCAGCAAGCAGGAGCCCACCTGAAGAACAAGGGAATACATTTCAAGTACAGCAGTCAGGCACCCACCTGAAGAACAAGGGAATTATAATGCAAGTTTTATCTTTCAAGTTTAATATTCGGTAACACAACGCTTCAAGTTATCAAACTGGGGCAGAAATTTTCTTCGTTTTGCATGATTGTTGCAAGCAGGAGCCCACCTGAAGAACAAGGGAATATCTTTCAAAATTCAGCAAGCAGGAGCCCACCTGAAGAACAAGGGAATATCTTTCAAAATTCAGCAAGCAGGAGCCCACCTGAAGAATAAGGGAATATATTTAAAATGCAGCAAGTAGGAACCCGCCTGAAAAATAAGGAAATATCTTTTCGAACGCAACAAGCCGGTACCCACCTGAAAAACAAGGGAAGTACAATCCATATTGTAGCTTTTAAATTTTATATTTGATAACACGATATGCTCAGTCACCGTACTGGGGCAAAAAATTTTCTTTGGTTGTTTATTTTGTCGTAAGCAGGAGCCCACCTGGAGAACAAGGGAATACCTTTTCAAGCAGTTGCAAGCAGGAGTCCACCGGAAGAATGGACACATATTTCAAAACATCGCCAAGGCAATAGCCAGAACTCCATTGAAAGAGCACAAGATACAAGTTCAAGATGACACAAGAACAAGTTTTAAGGCATAGATAGGATTTTTTGTAACTCATAGAGCATAGCTTAGGCTAGCTTCTTTTTATCTTTACATGGTGTAATAAAGGGGTCAGCAAGCAGTAACGGCAACAGCAGCAGTGAAATCACAGCTTTCTGGTAGTCCCAGCTACCAGACACTACTAAACTACACTGACCTGGCTCCTGTTTAGCCCGGGATATGTAGGCAACTTCTGAAGCAGGGTGCGGTCAAACTTTTCAAAATGCTTCACACAGAATATGCAAATGGGCAAAAATCCCTCATTACCGCTCACTTGTCTTTGCACGAAAACTCTCCATGTTTCCGGGCAAAGAGGGGCAACTGTGAGCACGTGATTTTTGCCCTAAGCAAATTATTCCTAAAATTNTTTTGCTTAAAGTGTTATTTGTTTTCAGATTTAAAGCTTTAAGGATAATGACGTGGTATGGATAAATTGACAATATTATTATTTTTTTTTAGTATGAACAGCCTCAGAATTATAGATTTGCATTTAACATCGTCAGTTTAGTTCTAGAAATTAGGTAATTGCTTAGACCTGAAATTAGAAAATAAATAAACAGAAAAACTGTGTGGAAATTCGATCAGGTTATTAGTTTATCTAGTTTCTTTTGTTGATTTCTATTATATAGTAAGTGATGTTCTAATTCAAACATGCTTCACTAATCAATCTCCCGAATATTAGAGTTGTAAATCCATTCAACTCTAATTGGCACATTAAAACGCCTATTACTAAGTTTTTTTTTTAGTTGTATAATTTATAATTGGCACATTAAAATGCACATGGCCTGGCTCTTTCAATCACGGGCTCAGCAAACGCATTTGGCCCACATGGTTGAGTTTTGGATCCACGCTACCTGGGGTAATTCAATAATTTTGTGTACTTGGGTTAAAGATTTGAGGCCCAAAAGTATTGTTAAAACTTTGAAGGAAAATCAAGGATCTAGACATAGTAACATTTTAAAATAAATAATTAGGAATATGGCAAATTAAATTCATCAATATGAAGTCAAGTTTTGAATTAGGTAGCGGGTTCAAGCTAAAAGGTTTTACCCTTTTGTTTGAATCCGGACTTGTATTTGAGACTTGAATTTATATTCATGGATTAATTAATCTTTAGAGACAAAACGAAATAGAAAAACTTAGCATACTTTAGTTTGGCCTTTAATAAATAAAATGAGACGAGCCTTACCAAATAAAAAAAAAATAATTATGGGGCCCTCATTAATTACTTATTCAAAATATTTAGCATTCGGGATAGGCCGTTTAGCGAATTTCACGGCCTTCCCAAAAGATATCAACACGTTAGTCGCTTTAGGCGCGTTTTAATTAAATTACTTTCCTAAATACGGGTGTGCATTTCATGCTACCCAAATTCATATCCGAAAACGTCGAATAAGAATATGCCAAGGATCCGGGTGCATTTCATGTGACGTGATCCGAAAACATGTTCTTAAACGATGTTCACTTTCTTAAATAAAATCATTGACAAAAAACGGTAAATAACTTTAAAATTGCACTGTAGGTTTAACATGTATTTAAAATAAAAAATTTAGCCGAATATAACAGTTGAGCTACCGTGCTAGAACCACGGAACTCGGGAATGCCTAACACCTTCTCCCGGGTTAACATAATTCCTTACCCAGATTTCTGGTTCGCGATTGTTAAACAGAGTCAAACCTTTTCCTCGATTCGGGATTCAAACCGGTGACTTGGGATACCATAAATCTCCCAAGTGGCGACTCTAAATCTTTTAATAAATAACGAATCCCGTTTCGATTGTCCTTTAAGTGGAAAAACTCCTTTTTTATTAGATCTCTCCCCGGGGTGTAGTAAAAGTAGCGGAAGAAGGAGGTGTGACACTATAAAGAGGAATTGGGTGACTTCAATTTGTTGACATTTTTAACTTCTCCTTTTTTGTGAATTGTGTATAAGCATTAAGTTTTGAACAAGAGACAAATAGCATAACAACACCTTGAACATTGTTAAATCCCTCTCACTTTTTTTTCTCCCTGAAAGTGAAGATTTTTATATCAAATTGAGGCCAATTTTTAACCGTAAAAATGTGAGTGGAGAGCACCATCTTTCCCTTTAATTTATTTATCTCTATCGCATGTTTAGGTCGCATAATGAAATACTATAAAGAGGAATTGGGTGAACATAGCACTTTTAAGTTGAATAGAAGAACATAACATTAGAAAGATCTCTTGTTTATTATTAATATTCAGATCAATTATATGTAAAAAAAAAAGATATAAAACTAAAAGTAAATTCATAAAAAGCTACAAAATCAATCGACTGAAATAAATTCGCACATCTTAGAGGGGAGATATCCTAAAATCTTCATAACTTAAGAGGTAGCAAAACGAAGGGAACAAAAAAAGGTATTCGCGAAGGTTTATATCCTTCTGTTTTTTTTTTTTTTTCTAAAAATTTAGTATGAAGATTGTTAGTGCCAAACGAAACTTGAAAATTGGAATTCAACTTTTCAAAATAATTTATCACAAGGGAGAGACATGAGCTTGTAATAAATTTGGGTGGAAATTTCCAACGAGGATGATACGTATTTGAATATTAAACTTATCAGGTTGCCTGCAAATCAGAAATCAGCGAACTTGGTGCCCGAGATAGATTCGGATTATAATTGAAACAAGTTTACTCTGGCTGCTATTAGCTGGACAAATAAGACGAGCCTTACTGAGTTGTGTGATTATTTTATTTATAAAAAAAAACTTTAGAATGAATATAGTTTTATTTAATTAAATTCTTAACATGTCATCTCACCTGCCGGCTTAACATGTTCTCTCACGTGCCGGTTTTATTTTATGGCCTAAACATGCGATTTTGTTTAATAATGATTAATAAAAAGACTGAACTCAAAATTTCCGATACCTTAATGGATTATGTCTAAAGAGAAATTTTAAGAGCCTCATGTACGACAACCTTTTCAATCATAGGGATCACATTCTATTTTCATTTGAAGATGACAGCTCTGCATCTTATTAATCACGTGCTTACTGCTAGATCTACGAGTTTACTTTAATGTTAATCTAAACATTTGCTGAGTTCACAAGGTAATACAGAAGTATAAACACCTATCTACGTGCTAATTCATAATTTATCACATAAATTTATAAGTTTACTTTCTTTCGACCTCTTTTCTTTTATCTTTTTGGAGGTATTTTTAGTCAAAATTCAAAGCTTTCTAAACTTTATAAGGAGATTGATGAACCTAAATTGGGGAGATTTTGGACGGCAATTGACACGAGATGCATATCCTTATTGAATAAGGAGATTGATGGACCTAAAAAAATAGTTTTTGAATTTTACTTTTTAGTAAACTAGTATCTATGAACGTGCATTGCACGTTAATAATGGCACATGATGATTTAGATATTTATTTATATGAAAGAACAATACAATTTAATTAATGAAAGAGTTTTATATATAATAATACAACAATCATCTAAATACCGAATAGTATTATTACATTAGCATAATATGTGAAATTAAAATAAAAAGACAACATCAAAACTTACACAAATGATTAATTTTATCATGTTAGTCAGATAATTATGTATTACAGTTTAAGAGTATTTAATGTGATGGTATATTAACGAACACTTCTTTGTGGACAATATCTTTTTGTATATGTTTCCTCCTAATGGTTTGGTTGCTCTGCCTTAACCAGAACTCTTGTTGTCGATCTTGATACCCCTCTTGAAAGTGTAACATATAGTTATCCGTGCAAGAAAATATATTGCGGTAAATATAGTCCAATATCTAGGATGTTTGTCCTTGTGCTTTATTTATATATTTGCAAACTATAAACATACAAAAAATTATTTCACACAAATTTAAAAGGATATTTTTTAGTTTCGAAAGACGAAAGTTGAATTCAAGGATAGGAATATACAAAGAAGCACATTGACTGGTATCATAATTTTTGCATGTATGACGTTATTGTCAATACTTCTATATACCATCTGTGTGGCATCACTTAAGCTATTCGGCGTATCTAAGTTTTTCAGTAGCATGACATACATATTTTCTTCAAAATCAACCTATATACAATGGAAGGTATGGTAGAAGGCCATTTGGTATTGAAGTACTTAAGTATTTTTCTTGGTAGTAATTATTGATATCATTTTCTGTTGAGTCAAAAACAGAAATATATTTTGTTTTTACTATAAAATTCAGCAATCAACTTTTTATTTAGTTGATCAACATATTTATTTCTGCTAGCTAAGATATCTTTTTAAATTTAGTATGTGATTTGCATAAATTGCATTTTAATCTAATGATTGAAATATTTCTATTATTGAAAATATTTCTCTTATTAACTACACTACAATTACCATTATGATTGATAAACAAGTGTTCAGGAAGAACCAAAATCATCTTTTATTGGATGCTCTTCTTTGTTTCCAACACAAAACAAGAAGACACTGAATACTGGATATGTTCTTACTTTATATTTAATAATAAAAAATATTATTTTAGTAGAAAATCAGTTCAAATATAATATAAAAATATATTATCATGGGAATATTTTTTCCCCTCAATTTCAACTCTTTATGCAGTGTATTTAACATTACTTTTATATATCCCTGGTATTGGACATTATGGAGTGGTAATGCATTGTCAATATTGGGGATTCTTATAAAATTAGTTATTAAACCTTCATGCATATTTTACAAAAATAATAATTTAATAGGCAAAATTTTATTAATTTATAATATTAAATATTAAAACAATTAACATAAAAGATATTGTAGTTAAAAAGGGTTCAAATTAAATAAAAAAGGAACGTATTGGACACCTTTCGAAATCTGCATCAGGCGATTTCCATATTTTTTGCACCTCGATTTCTGTACTTATATTAATTGGAATTATATTATTAAGACAAAGAATTTATATTATTCTGAGTGAGCTAGGCATTAAAGAAACAATAATAATAAACAATAGAAAAGATAAACTTTAGATACTATAATAAAGAAAGTTTTATATGATTATCCAATTCGAGTACAAAATTTACATAAGAGAAAATAAGTATACAATTTACACTACTAGGATTTATAACATGTAGTATTATGTCCTAAAATTAATAGGATTATAATGCTAATATGTAGAATTCCAGTTATGTCCTTTTATTATGAGTTATTATGCTTAATATTTTAAGGTTATTTTTGTAAACCGACTTTGTATTCATGCTTTTATAATAATATAGATTATTGATATGCGGGAAAAGACAGAGCGCTGGTTAATAAGTAGAGGATGGTAAGTTTTGCTTTTTTTTTTCTTCTTTTCGTTCTCTATTAATTTTTATGTTATTTTTGGACAAGTGCTCCCAATTAGCTCAATTAGTTCTACAAAACTACTAAATTAAACATGATTCTGTGTGCTCATGTGGAAATATGAGATTGATTTGATAAATTAGGAATCACATGAAGCATTAATGTACATCAGTAAGGGATTATTATTTCACTTGGTTAATAGTAAGTATGTCTACAAATTTTCTTTTCATTTTTCTCAATACAACACTCTGCTTCTTCTTTTCTTTCTCAAATTCCGTTATGGCAATATCAGATTTGGTATTCCATTGTTGATTCACTCAAACTTTTTCATGGTATAAGAGCAGTAAAACTATTGCACGTTGAATTTTTTGATCCTTTTCAAATTCATAGCAATCTCAACCTTCGTATTGCAGTTTGTGTATAAGAGTTAACAATATCGGCAAAAACTTATCTTGACCATAATCATCCACAATTTCTTCACCCATCGGATACCACCAGAGCTGCGATCATCTCAATTCAATTGATTAGTAAAGAAAACTATTCCACCCGAAGTCGTGCGATGGAGATCCAACTGTTTGGAAAGAACAAGCAAGGGTTAGTTGACGGAACTCTAAAAGGGGGAATTTTGATGCGGAACTAGGTCATCAATGGGATAGATGCAACGTTATTGTCCTATGATAGATTATGAGCTCAGTATCGAAGGAATGGATTACTGGGATACCATATGCAAGAGATGCAAGAAAAGTGTGGGAGGATCTGAAAGAATGATTTCATAAAGTGAATGCATCACGAATGTATCAACTACACAAAGCTATAGGAACAATAATCCAGGGAACAGATAGTGTTTCAGTTTACTTCTCTAAGCTCAAAAGTTTGTAGGATGAGTTTGACAGCATGGTTCCTCCTCCAAGTGACTGTGCTAGATCAAAGAACTTCATCGAATTCATGAAAAAGCAGAAAGTATTGCAGTTTTTAATGGGATTAAATGACAACTATGAGCAGGCTCGTAACCAAATTCTCATGATCAGTCCAACACCAAACATCAACGAAGCATATGCAACGCTTGTTGAAAGAGAAAGTCAGAGCTAATGCCTCTGTTGTTGGTGAAGGGATTGACTTGGCTGCTTTTCTAGATGGTAGAGGAAATTACCAAAACCACCTGAAACTAAAGAGAAACTGGAATGTACAATGTGATTTCTGTTACATGAAATGCCATACAAAAGAGGGATGCTACATGATAATTCGCTACCCTCAGGACTTCAAGAACAACAATAAAGGAAACACAAACACGACATATAATGTTCAAGTTGAGAATCTTAACCCAAACTATACAAGTATTGCTAATAGAAGAAGAAAGATCCCATAGGCCATAAGAGAAGGAAACTGGAAAAGAGCACCTCAACTCTTAACAAATCAGTATGATCAGATTATGAAGCTGCTCAACAAAGATCCTCCAAAGGAAAAAATGGCTAACATGGCAAGTACAACCTACTCGTTTATGGCTAAGATAGCAAAGGGAAATTGGATAGTCGATACCGGAGAAACAAACTATTTGGTAGCTGATTTAGGAATGTTAACAGATATTAAGGACATTAGTCCTACTAGAGAAAAATGATTTCACTTTCCTAATGAAGATTTTGCACTTGTGTCACATGTTGGTAATTGTAAAATCATAGTGCAAGATGTACTGTATGTGTTTGAGTTTGCATACAACTTATTTTCAGTGTCAAAGATAACAAGACTTACATTGCTTTGTCTCCTTTTACCCTGACTTTTACCTATTTTAGGACCTCTCAAATGGGAAGGTGATGGGGATTAGTAGAGAGAAAGATGGAATTTACTTGTTGGTCTCAAAGGCTTCTCTTAAGCCTGGAAATAATATACCACCAACAGTTAAAGAACTAAGTGTACAGACAATAATGGTGGATATATTTCTATGGCACAAAAGGTTAGGACATGCATCTGGATGATCTCTGAAGGAACTACTAGGATATAAATTGGAAGATTGCAAGTCTCTAATAGATAGTTGTTATGTTTGTCTAATGGCTAGGCAAGTGAGACAACCTTTTTCATTGAGCAGTACTAAAATTACTAGAATTTTTTAATTGTTGCACTTAGATGTATGGAGACCTTGTAATGCACTAATATTTGATGGTAATAAATTCTTTCTCAAAATTGTAGATGATTACTCTCGTGTGACTTGGATATTTCTCTTGCAATTTGAAAGTGATGTTATGATTGTTTTATGTTATTTATTAAGCTGGTGCAAACACAATTCAATGGAATAGTACAGACAATTAGGTCTGAAAATGGTAGAGAGTTTGTAAATTTTGGTAATGCAAGACTTATGTAAGTCTATGAGAATAGTTCACCAGAAAAACTGTGTTGATACACTACAACAAAATAGTGTACCTGAGAGAAAACACAGACACCTACTTGAAGTTGCAAGAGCTTTCATGTTTCAGGGTCATATCACTATGGAATTTTAGGGCACTATGTCCTGGCTGCAGCATATGTTGTTAACAAGCTACCATCACATGCACTTGATGCTAAGTCACCATATGAGTTGTTATTTGGGAGGAAGCCTTCTATTTCTCATCTAAAAATACTAGGATGTTGTTAGTGGAAACGTAAAATAAAGAACACAAGATTTAATATGGTTCGGATCAAAATAATCCTACGTCCACCAGAGAATAATTACCTTTTTATTATTAACAAAGGAATGGGAGATTTCTCAATTACACTAAGAGAATTTCTCTCTTAACTCTCTACTCATTACAATGTATTGTATTATTTTTGGGATGATCTCTACAAATGAAGGAGTGCATCTATTTATAGAGGTAAAGACCTCCTTTTGATGTCATTGGTGACATCAAACTACCTCCTCTTGATGTCATGAGTAACATCAAAGGAGGAAGCTTCCTCCTAGCATTCATAACAACTCTTTCCACCAACTCTTCCAATTGGCATGCCATTGTTGACTAAATATAAACTAACATTTTCAATCTCCATCTTGGTTTGCGTTTCGAGTGTGCGTGTGAATAACTCTGGCCAAAAATTCTAAGCTTACTAGGCAGTCCAGTTGTAAGAAACAAGAAGAATCAAACCATTGTTGAACATACCACCTCCACCTAACAACTGTTCTCTTCGGAGTTGCATCAGTTGATGCACACCCCCACCAAGTCCATGCAGTGTACAAACTTAGCGAGCGGGACTATCTTGGTCAACATGTCTGCAGCATTATCGTCTTTGATAACCTTCACGACCTTGATAGTTCCCTCTTCAACAACATCTCGAATAAAATGAGATTTGACTTCAATGTGTTTAGTGCGCTCATGAAATCTCTGATTTTTCATTAGATGAATAGCACTCTGACTATCACATCTAAGAGTTGATTCCAGCTGAACTAGACTCAATTCCACTACTAAATATTTCAACTAGATAGCTTCCTTCACCGCCACAGCTGCTGCCATGTATTCGGCTTCTGTCGTAGACAAAGCGACAATCGACTGCAGAGTCGACTTCCAACTAACGACACTGCCAACGAGGGTAAAAATGTATCCAGTTGTGGACCTTCTTCTGTGAAGATCTCCTGCATAGTTAGAATCCACATAACGAGAATTGAAATACCCCCACCACTTTTTTTAAAGGTCAGACCAACACCAGAATCTCCCTTGAATATGAAAATATCCAGTTGATAGCTTCCTAATGCCTCTTTCCTGGGCTAGATATGTATCTACTTACCACACTTACATATTGAGCAATATCTAGACGTGTGTATACCATAGCATATCTAATGCTACCAACTACACTGGTATATGGAATCTTTGACATATGCTCCACCTCATCCTCGGACTGAGGCATTTGTAACTCTGAAAGTTCAAAATGAGGATCTAATGGTTTACTTACAGGCTTGCACGTATGTATATTGAATCTCTCGAGAATCCTTTCAATATACCTCTTCTAAGAAATATGTACAACACTGTCTTCTCTTGAAATCTCCATACCAAGGATTTTCTTTGCAGCTCTTAAATCCTTCATGTCAAATTCCTTAGTCAACAGTTTCTTCAAAGCATTTATCTCTGTAATGTTGTTAGCAGCAATAAGCATATCATTAACATACAACAGTAAATAAATCATTGAGTTACCAGACATCTTCTTATGATACACACAGCTATCAAATGCACTCCTTGAGAATTCATGTATGGTCATGAATGCGTCAAACCTCTTGTACCACTTTCTAGGGGATTGCTTCAAACATTACAAAGACTTTTTTAGTTGGCATACGTGATCTTCTTTTCCCTCAACCAGGAAACCTTCAGCTGATCCATATAGATTGTCTCTTCTAGATCACAGTGTAAGAAAGCAGTTTTGATATCAAGCTGTTGAAGCTCCAAGTCAAATTGTGCAACCAATGCTAGTAGCATGCAAATTGAGCTATGTTTCACGACTGGAGAGAAAATCTCATTGTAGTAAATTCCCTCCTTCTGTCTGAAACCTTTTGCAACCAATCTTGCCTTGAACCTAGCATCTTCCACTTCAGGAATTCCCTCTTTCTTTATGTAGACCCACTTGCATCCAACTGTCCTCTTCCCCTTTTGCCTTTTTACTAAGACCCATGTCTGATTCTTGTGAAGAGACTCCACCTCTTTAGTCATAGCTAACCGCCATTGTGCAGCATCCTTGCAAGAAGTTGCTTCAATATATGAGGAGGGCTCCAGATCCTTAATCTCTTCTTGTGCAACTACGAACGCATATGCAATCAAGTTTGCTTGATCTATAAGTCATTTCAGTTATCGTGTTTTGCCTCTTCTCCCTCCCCTTCACAATTGTGTATGGTTCATTGACAACAAGTTCTTCAAGGCCTTCATCTTCTGACTCATCTTTATCCTGAGTTTCTTGATCCTTTTCCTTGGCATGCCTCACCAGAACCTCCACCTGCTCGTTGTTCCTGTTTCCTGAAAACTCCGCGTAAACTTTACGGGGATCAAGTATAGAGGATTCGTCAAAGGTGACATCTCTACTAACTATATATTTGAGTAAAGACAAACACCAGAGTTTGTACCCTTTTAATCCATCCACATACCCTACGAATATGGCCTTCTTAGCCCTTGGTTCAAGCTTTCCTTTATTAACGTGATAATAAGTGGACACCCAAATACTTGTAAGTATGAATAGTTAGAGGGTTCACTTGACCATACCTCATTCAGAGTCTTAAAGTCAATTGCCGATGTTGGAGATCGATTGACAATATGAGTAGCAGTGTGAACTGCTTCAGCCCAAAATACTTTGGACATTTTGGCTTGTATAAGCATACAACGAGCCTTTTCAAGAAGAGTTCTATTCATTCTCTCGGCAACTCCATTCTCCTGTGGGATATGCCTGACAGTCCTGTGTCTTGAGATCCTATGAACCTTGCAGAATTCATTAAACTCTTCATTGTAAAACTCCAAGCGATTGTCTGTGTGAAGATACTTGATTTTTCGCTCCATTTGATTTTCAACCAAAATCTTCCACTCTTTAAATGCTTCAAAAGCATCACTTTTTGCCTTTAAAAAATGCACCCAAACCTTTCGTGAGAAATCATTAATAAAAGTGAGAAGATACCTCTTTCCACCCTTCGATGGAAGTTTAGAGGGACCCCATAAATCTGAATGGATGTAGTATAGCACTCCTCTTGTCTTATGTTGGTAAGTGCTGAAGTTGACCTTCTTCTGCTTCCCCAGAACGCAGTGCTCACAGAAGTCAAGTGTGCTGATCTTCTCACCTTCAAAAAGGTTACGATTGCTCAACATCTTCAGTCCACGTGCGCTAATATAACCTAATCTCATGTACCATAGTCTTGCCTTGTCATCATTAGATAACTGCATTGCAGATGCATTTGCAGAGCCAACAATGGTGCTTCTGGCCAATGTGTAAAGGCCGTTCTCCAGCTTTCCCTTTAGCATGACTAAAGAAACTTTAGTCACCTTTATAGTTCCTGGTTCCCTCATGTACCTGTAGCCTTGTTCATCCAGAGTACCCAAGGAGATCAAATTCTTCTTCAGATCAGGAACATGACGGACTTGTGTAATAGTCCTCACGACTCCATCATGGCAGCGAACTCGAACTGAGCCAATGCCAACTATAGCACAAGTTGCATTATTGCCCATTACTACGGTTCCTCTACTTTTCTCATAGTTGCTAAACCAGTCTTTTCAGAACATCATATGCAGAGTACAAGCAGAGTCTAACACCCATTTGTTTCCATAACTACTATTACTACACAATGTTTTTAGTGCATAATCATTATCAAAATCATGTACCTGTTCAACTGTAGATGCACTCGCCTTTTCTATGGACTTTGACATTGGGCAATCACGTTCAAAGTGCCCCTTCTTGCCACAACCCCACACTCTGTATTCTTCTTGTTCACACGAGACTTTGATATGTGCTTTCATTTTCTCTTTCCCTGTTGGCTAGTCCAGCCTCTCGCCCACTTGTCTGGTCATCTCTGTCTCTTTCAATGTGCCTCTGTATATCACTAGAGTTAACTGCCTGCCGCACTTGCTCAAACTTGATTGGCTCCTTGCTATACATTATTGAATTCTCAATATCACGATATCCCGAAGTCAATGAAAATAGCAAAGCACATGCAAGTGACTCCTCCTCCCTTTTAATTCCTGTAATTTGTAAGTCCATAACAAGTTTATTGAACACATCTAAATGATCTTGTAACGAAGTACCTGACCCCATCTTAAATGTGTGAAGACACTGTTGTAACAACATCCTTGTTGTCACTGATCGGTCTTGGTATAGCCCTTTTAGCTTTTCCCATAACTGTTTGGCCGTCTCTTCGGTACCTGTACTCACTTCACAAAGCACGTTAGGTGCAAAGGATTGTTGGATTGCAATCAATGCATCCCCTTCAATCTTCTCATTGTCGGGATATGATATATCCTTATAATACTTTCCGTCAATAGCATGGATTTAACCTTCCCTCCGCAGTAATGCCATCATCTGGATCTTTCGGATGTTGAAGTTGTTGCGTCCACTAAATCTATCGATTTCAAACTTCATGGAACTCATCTTTACTTGTTCTTCCTCCTTTGATCATTAAGGAATCCTATCGCTTTGATACCAATTTTAGCGGAAACGTAAAAGAAATAATACAAGATTTAATATGGTTATGATCAAAATAATCCTACGTCCACCAGAGAACAATTGCTTTTTTTATTATTAACAAAGGAAGGGGAGATTTCCCAATTACACTTAAGAGAATTTCTCTCTTAATTCTCCACTCACTAAAACGTATTGTATTATTTTTGGGATGATCTCTACAAATGAAGGAGTGCATCTATTTATAAAGGTAAAGACCTCCTCTTGATGTCATTGGTGACATCAAACAACCTCTTATTGATGTCATGGGTGACATCAAAGGAGGAAGCTTCCTCCTAGCATTTGTACCAACTCTTTCCACTAACTATTCCAATTGGCATGCCATTTTTGACTAAACATAAACCAATATTTTCAGATGTTTATGTTTAGCAAGTAGCCTACCCAGGACTGATAAGTTTTGCAGTAGAGCTATCAAGGAAGCTTTTATGGGATATTTTGGTGTCATTAACGGATACATCCTCTATGATTTAGATAGACACAAGTTCTTTGTCTATATAGATGTGGTGTTCAGGGAATCTGTGTTTCCCTTTAAAGTTAAAAGTGATGACTCAAGAAAATAAATCTATCCCTGTATTCCCAATACTACCGATGATGATTCTGGTTTTGAAGGTGGAAATATAGATGTTCCTATTTTTGCAACTGAGCAGCTTCATGTTTCAGATGAAAATGCAGATGACATTATTCCTGATATTGAGCAGTTACATGATTCAGATAGCATTGCACATGATTCACCTGGTGTTGAAGACTAGCCTTATATTACCACTGAAAGCACCTCCCTTATAATCAGTGATTTAGAAGCTATCGCAAACTTCCCTTCTATTCCTATTGCAGACACATATACTAATTCCCTAAGAAGATCATATAGGGAATTAAGGAAACTGTCTAGCTGACAGATTATGTAACCACAAGGAAATCGGTTAACACTATCTTATATTGCATCCATAACTACGTTTTCTATGATCATCTTTCTCCTTCTTACCAGGAATACTTGGGTGTTTTCTCTTCTGTTGTTGAGCCCAAAACCTTTCAAAAATCTTCTAGAGTTGTAAGATGGGTTGAAGATGTGCAAGCTGAGATTCAAGATTTGCAAGAAAACATAACTTGGAAACTAGTTCCTTTGCCTCAAGGGAAGACATCAATAGGTTGCAAATGGGTATACAAGGTTAAACTCAAGGCCAATGGTGATGTGCAGAGATTCAAAGCTAGGTTGGTAGCTAAAGGCTACAATCAAAGAGAGGTTCTTGATTACAATGAGACCTTCTCTCCTGTATTAAAGATCACCACTGTGAGAACTGTACTTTCCTTGGTAGCAATGCACAATTGGCCAGCCCACCAGTTAGATGTATATAATGTATTTCTGCAAGGTGACTTAAATGATGAAGTTTATATGCACTTGCCATAAGGTTTTACAAGTCAGGGGGAGTCTGGGTTAGTATGTTGACTAGTAAAATCTCTCTATGGTCTGAAACAAGTAAGCAAACAATGGAACCTAAACCTAATAGAGGCCCTAGTGCAGGCTGGGTTCAAACAAAGCAACCTAGATCATTCATTGTTCATCAAGAGGAATAGAGCAGATATATTGGTAATACTAGTAAATGTGGATGACATGTTGGTTACAAGAAACAACCTGCAGTTGATTGAAACCACCAAGGTCTCTTTACAATAGGCCTTCAAGATTAAAGACTTAGGTGAATTGAAGTTCTTTCTTGGCATGGAGTTCAGCAGATCCAACAAGGGTATTTTGATCAACCAAAGAAAATATGCACTAGAGATAATATAACATTTGGGATTGGGTGGATCAAAACCAACCTGGACTCCATTAGAGGAAAATGTCAAGCTGATAGTTACAGAACTGGACCAGTTGGTGGGTACAACAGAAGATCAAATATTGGAAGATATAGAGCCAATATTAGAGACTAATAAAAAGCTATTGTATCTGACTATGTCTAGACCAGACATTGCATTCTCAGTACAAACTCTTAGCTAGTTTATGAAATAGCCAAAGAAGTCTCGTTGGGATGCAACTATAGGAGTTGTGAAATACATTAAAAGGGAACCAGGACTATTGATCTTATTGAGCAATCAAAGTTCAAACGAGATCAATATTTTTTGTGATGTTGATTGGGCCTCATGTACTAACACTAAAAAGTCAGTGTCAGGATATATAATTAAGTATGGAGAATCTCCAGGTTCATGGTAATCCAAGAAGCAAAACATAGTCCCTAAGAGCTCAACTGAAGCTGAGTATAGAAACATGGCCAGTGCAGCCTCAGAAATTGTTTGGCTAACAACATTGCCAAAGGAGTTGGAATAGAAGTGAAACTACCAATACATATGCATAGTGATAGCAGGGCTGCTATGCAAATAGCAACAAATTAGTGTTTCACGAAAGAACAAAACATATCGAAATCGACTATCATTAGATTAGACAGAATATACAGGAAGGGCTAGTGAAGACTCGATATATCACTTCAAAGGAGCAGCTAGCAGATGTTCTAACTAAAGGCTTGGGAAGACCACAACATGAGCATCTAGTTAGCAAGCTGGGAGTACTCAATGTCCCACCAGTTTGAGCGGGAGTGATGAATTAGGAATTACGTGAAGCATTAGTGTACAACAGTAGGATATTATTAATTCACTTTGTTAATAGTAAGTATGTGTACACGTTTTCATTTAATTTTTCTCAATACAACACTTTGCTTCTTCTCTTCTCTCTCAAACTCGGTTACGACATTATTAGATTAGGGTTTCCATTATTGATTCACTCAAACTTCTTCATGATTAAACTGTAGAACTGCTTCATCATCTTCAAAGATACAATATTCATCAGATGGATCACCCCCACCCCCTTTTTTTTGGTCAAAATCAATTAAGATGGAAACTGCAAAAATGACAAATTGTGGATGGGGTGGTGTTGTTAGAGATAAGGAAGGTCATCTTATTACGGCAATCTCTTTAGTGTTTGACTACAAGCTACTTGTTGATTGCGTTAATAGATAGGATACCGTTGTTTGATTAGTGATGAACACCCTATGTATCCACACACACACCACATGTATTTACCTCTCTCATTTTTGTATTAAAGGTAGCCTTTGTTACCTTTCAAGAGAGATAAGGTTGTTGTTACTAGAAGAACTCCTTCAATTCAACTGTAACCTTTTTAAGAGATGAATAATGATGATGTCCATCTCATTGAAGAAGTATTAGGCATGTGCCTAATAAAAGTTTCTTTGGTTTGGTAGCCAACATTGTTGACTTGGTTTGGTTAGGTATCCAACCTTGTTGAATTTCTTTGGGTTGGTAGCCAACTTTGTTGAATTGTGAAAAGTGTGTGTAAATTGCCAAATATTGTAGGCTTTAGAGAGTGAAGCTTTGGCTATAAAAGGAGAGCTTCAACTCTCATTTCTTCACACCAACAAAGAGAAAAAGAAAGAGTGAGGTTTCACAGACAGGGTATAAGAAAATAGTCTGTGAGAAAAATAGAGAGTGAGCGATATTGTAGTGAGGTG
>MU757520.1:105391-121793 GCA_026770625.1 Nicotiana glauca | reverse complement strand
AACCTTGTTGAATTTCTTTGGGTTGGTAGCCAACTTTGTTGAATTGTGAAAAATGTGTATAAATTGTCAAATATTGTAGGCTTTAGAGAGTGAAGCTTTGGCTATAAAAGGAGAGCTTCAACTCTCATTTCTTCACACCAACAAAGAGAGAAAGAAAGGGTGAGGTTTCACAGACAAGGTTTAAGAAAATAGTCTGTGAGAAAAATAGAGAGTGAGTGATATTGTAGTGAGGTGGGAATATCAAAAGAGGGTTATTTCTTTTAAGTGTTGTAGTGGTCTTTGGAGGATTTTACTTGGAACTACAAAGTGTAAAATTTCTTACTATAATGATATCAGTTTCTCCTCTCGGGGCTGTGGTTTTTTCCCTTATTCAAAAAGGGTTTTTCACGTAAAAATCTTGGTGTCATTGTTACTCTTTTATTTTTGTTAATTACCGTATCTCCGTGCTACATTATTATTCCGTTTTTATTACCGTGAATATTATTTCTGTGGGGATTTATTCCCAACAAATAAAACGCTATGTTGGTATTAAACAACAAAATCCATATGACATGACTCTATTAAAAACATGTACCTTGGCCATTTCTGGCACGCTCCACACCATCAGTTTATTGTTCAACAACACCTAATAATATTCTCAACAGGAAATTATAATCCATCATCCGAAAAGTAAATATACTCAAGACATGTAAACATTCATTTGGCGATTGACCATTAGACACACAGCAACCAAAGCAACAAAAGGATTTATTTTGGATAGAATCATATATTTTGGACACACTCGATCCACCCTTTGACAGAAGACTAAATACTCGTATTACTTAATAGATCTAAAATTCCAAAATGGCGCACTTGTTGTTGGGAAGATCATCAAGCCTTGGATGTAAAATTGAAGTTGGCACATGTCGTTCGGCTAAACAAGAGTGAAGAACTAAAGCCCATCCTTTTGTTAGCAATGTCAAATTGCAAAAGGTTGTCTTCAATTTGATGAGCTCCGATGACTATTGAGGTGGTAGGTTCAAATCCGCCATCCACAAATCCAAGACAGAGCACATCATTATTCACAGCAACCATTGAATTTGCACCAAAAATAGTCCAAGAAGATGCCGCAGTTCTGTTTCCCAACACCAGTTCAATGGGTGGAACACCAGGACCAACGCGAGTGCTACCCAAACTTGTGCTATTATAACACACTCTAAAAGGAGCCACGGGTTTTACCCTTGGAACCTTAGCAAGCGATTTTACAAATGCCCTTATAAAAGCATTGTAAATCGAAGTCTCCAATTTCGTGTAAGGATCAACGGTGCTGATTTTGGTTCCTCCAATACCATTTTTGGTGATTGTCAACAATGTAGTGTTAATTGGAACCACATTACTATTAATTTTAATAGATTTCACTCCAATAAAGTATTCCATTGAAGGTTCCCCTACAAAATAAGACCCTGAAGTACTAACAGGGTTCTTAAGAAGAGGCGTATATACAAGTCTCTTGGAAACATCAATACATGGGAGAAAAACATAAGGACTGTTTCCAAAAAATATAACTCCTTTAGAAGTTGTAGAAGAACTCAAGCAAATAGCGAATTTTCTGTCAAGACGGAAAGCAGCAGCGAGTTGAGAAGGAAGTCCAATGAAGCCATTTCCAAGTCCAGCTATCCCTTTGACTCCTTTGGCAAGGCCCTCTAACAGAAACGTAGCGCCACAACCGAAAACTACTCCTGGCCGCGCTGAACCAATAAAACGGCCAGGATTCGAGCCATCGGTTGATTGGAGTGAAACAACATCTTGAGCAAGTTCACTACCAGTGCTGGTGTGAATAAAAGGATTATAAGGGTCATGAGAACAAGTACTATGATTGTTTCCCACCGTACATGCAGCTGAAAAGGAACGTTTGCAAGGGGTAGAATCACAAGGGACGGGCTTATTGGATGAGCTTACGAATCCCTTTTCGCAGTCAACCCACACAAATCTTTGGCCAAGATCTACAGTTAGTTTGACAGGGACAAGAGGAGTTCTTTGGCGAATGATGGTGACATATTGTTTAGTGGTTGCATCTTTGGTCACTTGAAGAAGAAGAGCTCGAGGTCTTGAAGGAGTTTTGGCTGTGGATGAGGAAAATAAGAGGAGTAAAGAAAGAAAGAATAAAGCACTGATGGAAGAAACGTCCATTGTTATTGAGAAATGGGAGCTAAGAATTAACGAGTGAGTGGAATTGAAGAGTTTGCTTTTGGATTTATAGTAGAGGAAAGCTACATCTGACTCCTGTTGTTTATCATGAATACCACAATATTACTACTACTTGTAATAATTTATGAGCGAAGGTACTATACAAAACTTAAAGAACGCAGAAATCACGTAGTTTAATATGAATTTGCATCTGTTATCCATATATACTAAATTTAGTAATGCAACTTGCCATATTTAATAGTACAATCTCTAGTCTTTCGAGTTCTCTAATTCTATGACTTACTATAACGGTAACAAAAGTACGCTCCTCAATCTCAATTTATATGACTCTCTTTTTTAAAACTATATTTCAAAAGAAATGGCATGATATATATCTAAAATTGTATATTTATTAAATACATTTTTTTCTTTCATAACTTCCGTGTCTTGTCAAACAACTCTATATAAAATCAGAAGCGGATCTAACCTTTTGATACCGAGTTCAATTGAATCCAGAACAATTGACACATAACATAAATTTATGAGTAAAAATTCATTAAAATTACAAACAAATACTAGATATAAAATCATAATTTTAGATATACAATGGGTTCAATGGTGAAAACCTTAAAAGCTGAATTCATAAAATTTAAATCCGGAACCATTTCAAATGATAGGAAGTACAATAATATATTTTATCTAGGAACGATCAATGGAATGATGGAAAAAAAGGTTGAGCGAGGTCAATATCCGTTAGTTTTACAAATACAAAGTGCACCATGGATCTCGAGATTTTATTTTTCATACAATTAATTTGATTTAAAGATTACTTTACACTACTTTTTTAAAAATATTTTTCTCAAAACAAGTAAAATCGTGATTTTGTTAGTTGCATACGTTGCATTTTCTCGAATAGTTTAACGTTTCGAGTTTTGACGGACAGCATTCTAGTCTATATAACAACTAGACACGGAATGCCCATGCCGAGCACTGGCACAACGTTATGACTCATCCGAACCAATATAAAAGTACAATATAAGATTGCATCGGAATACATATGGCAACCAATACAAAACAAAATGAAACCAACGTCATTGTTGTCGGTATTAGGAGTGTACGTGTCGGTTTTTATCAAAATCAAACCAAATCAATTATATCAATTTGAATTGGTTCGATTTTGTCGGGTTTTTCGAATTTTTGGGTTTTTTTGTTACATGAATGTTATTTCAATTTTACGTTATTAAAATTATTGATAAAGTTTTGATAAGTGAATATATGTTTAGTAAATATGGAAAAAATTGACAAACATATGATCTATTAAAATACTTTAATGGGAGAAATTTTTTAGTAACACATTATAGTTATTTTCTTAGTCGTCTAACAATAATTTTTCGTTAATTTACCCTTTCAAGGTTAATACATGAGAGGATCCCAAATATTTCTACATTTTTTAAAGAAAAATCACTACAAAGTCTTAAAAATATCAATAAAATTTATATATTTATATGTCGGTTTGGTTCGGTTTTTTTTAACTCAATACCAAACCAAGTTAAACCAAACCTAATTAGATTTTTTAATCGGTTTAATTTAATTTTTCGGTTTGGTGCGATTTTTCGGTTCGGTTTGAACACCCCTAAACACTAGAGAGTATGTTTGAAATGAGTTAACCAATTCACGTAGTGTGCTAGCTGCTTTAAGTGATGGTGCCATGTGATTTCACAAAAAGCTCTCCCATAAACTCCAAGCTACAACATGAATAAGAAAAAATACCTCAACAAAATTTAGATAAAACAAAATATCACAGCTGTACAACTTACGTACTTCCTCATTCTACTTCTTTTTTTGGGCAATAAGCTATAAGTCAGATCATTATATGATTATAATCTTAATCACTTCTTCATTTCCTCTAGACAGTTGCATATTCTTCTTAAGATATCAAACACAAAATGAATAACTAAGGGTTTTCACACCATAACAGTAAAAGAAAAACATTAGAAACTTAATGCTACGTTAGAAAACAAAGTTAAATTGAAAAATACATCTCACTTCGCAGAGGACATTATTAGAATGTTTGATTCATAATTAGACTCATATGAATTGTCTTTAAACTTTTCAAAACATAATCAAATTTTTATATCGCAACCCTCTTTCCTTTGATATCTTCTCCTTTAGAATATCAAACTATTCCAGAAGTACTAAGGGGCCGTTTGGTTACCGGTTAGGGTTATGCAGGTATTAGTTATGCAGGGATGCAAGGATTAGTTATGCAGGGATAAGTAATGCAGAGATAATTTTTTTGAATGTTTGATTTGTTGTATTAGAAATTGATACACATTATATAAAATTTAAAGTAAAATGCTTGTTTACAACTATACCCCTGGCCTTCTTTTGCATTGTTTTTTCTCCACTTTCCATTTATTTAAGCAAATTAATAAAAGATATATTCAACAAAAAAAATCCTCAATAAAAGATATATTCAACTAAAAAAACAAGAATAAAAACTGAAGAATATTTCGACATTCTTGACTAAAGCCTCGGAAGCAGTTCTTGAGAACAAACTTGCGTGTGGTGAATCTGTATCCGTCACTTTCCTCTCGTTGCAATTCAATATTGTGGAATGACTATGATTGATGCTTTGCTTGTTTGGCAATGTGAATAAGCTAATCTGACTCACGTCACTAAGGAGATCCCTTAGTTAAACCAAGCCTCTGGCAGTTGAGTTTGTGTCCAAGTCCATTTTTAAAAAATCTTAACATGGATAAGATCGACTAGTGAGATGATAAGAGATATTCATTGTTGAAAAAGAGCTCAGATCACCAGCTAAGGCCTTTAAGTAAAGTTACTGAGAAAACTAAGGTGTTCTCGTGTGATTTGAATTTTTGAAAGTTGTAAAAATTATACAGTAGTAATAGAGTTCAAGCATCTTAGAACATTACAAAGCAAAAGACAATGGTACATAAATTGAAAAGAAATGGAATGGAGTAGTTATCCAAGTGTGTTGGAACCTTTGGAGAAAGTTTTAGTTTAAAAAGGATGAAATAAGACTAAACTGCAAAGGTTAACCCAAGGAAGCCTTATGTGTAAAGTGATAGGGGTAAATTTGTCATTTCAATATTTTATCCATGTATTACTAATACATGTATTAGTTATTCCATCTTCTACCCTGCATAAAATAACACACACATTGAGTCATAACTTATACATGTATTATTTATGCACAATTGAAAATTGTCAACCAAACATTGTATTAGTTATGCAGAATTTTATACAATATAACTAATGTCTACCAAACATGGTATAAGTTATGTTACCCCTTATACATGGATAACCTTCCTTCTGACCAGCTACCAAACGACCCCTAAGGTGTTTATTGTTATTGCTATGATGTTTTAAAACTTATGTCATATTTAACTGAAGACCTTCTACTAAGTATTTTTTTATCTCCACCTACAACTTTCATGGCTAGTTAAATTAGTATTGGTACACACCATACAAGGATTAGAGCTCATAAGAAGCAATCATGAGTATATAAAAGTAAATGATTTTAGAACCTTCCAAAAGAAAATGCTTAAAGCTCACTCTCCTAAACAGCAATTAGGATACCTTACTTTCAAAGAGAGGCAATGACCACAGATTATATAAAAGTAAAATTTCTTACCCTGCCCAGTCTCAGAAGTCAATAAATATAAATTTCATGAGTCTTAAAACTTACCCTTAGGTACACCCAATCAAATGATCTACCTCAATCATAGGAAACTAACATAGATATTCACGTTCTCACACAGAAAAAAGGAAGCGAGTTAGACAAAAAGAAGAGCAACTTTGACAAAAAAAAAGAAGTGACTTGACAAAACAAAACCAAGTGGCTTAGACAAATCTTTTTTGTCGATGAACTCAGACCAATCAATCGAATATTGATTAATACGTAATCGATCGAACACTACTTGAAACGTGCTCTCTGCTCCGAAACGGATTGTTCCAAAATTTTACTCCAAACTCAACTCTGTTTACAAAGTAACCTTATTTCTTCTCGTAAGTTCATTTCCAATTTTTGGATAATCACAAAATAAATAACATGCAAAATTAACAATTCCGTCCCCCTTTTACAGTTTATGACTTGAGGCACAATAAATTATATCTCATTGACTCTACACAAGAATTTGAAAAAATAAAAGGAACCAACATATCCAAAAAGAGGCTCAAAGAGTATATCTATCAAACAAGATGAAATACTTTAGGGAAGCAGAGAAGTAAGCAGAAACAAACCAAAGTATAAAGCGGATGAGAAAAAGATTTAGAGAATTAACAGGAACAATCTAAGCAGAGAAAAAAGTTAACAAATACGCAAACAATGAAGGAGAACTCACCGAGTAACAATGAACAAAGTTTAGCCGATTAAAAATTCACGAATGAAAGTACAACAGAATTTTCTAGAGCTAATTAATATCGCCAAGGAAAAGGAGGAAATTTAGCAAAGAATGGGAGTGAATAAGATAGAAAGAAGGGACTACACGTGCTTCACCACAAAGTGAGCTGGGACACGTGGTTCGTTACTGCATGATCAGGGACAAATTTGATAGAACGTTTAAGATAACCAGCACAAAGTACAACTTTTAGAAGCTGTGTTCGTCCACCCATTCCCATTTATATATAGTGTAAATGTAAATGTAAATGTAAATAAATGTAAAAGTAACTAGTATTGTTAAGAAATTAAATGGATAATCAACGAATTTACTATTTACAATTCTAGTCGGTATACATAGATTATATAGTGCTAAACATAACAAGTATATGTTATACATTCGCCATCTATTTTAATTTAAGTGGTTGGGTGAACGACTATTTGGGTTAATTCTTTTGATTATTGCTAGGCATAATTTCAAAAACATTTCTCTTGATTTGCTTTGGTAATACTAATTACCTCTCATATGGTTTAAATACTATAATTACCTATTTTGTTTCTATTTTCTTGTTAAGATACTGGTTTCAAGTGATATATTTGCTATAATATTAATCACCTTCCTCAACCATACTTATTAGTTTTTAAGTTTTGTTACATAAATCTCTTTTTTATAAAAGGGAAAAGGATACTATATTATATTACTTGACTAATTTTTCAAATCTTTAAAAGGTACAAAAATTAATTATTTATGAGATTAATTCGATAAGAAAGAAAAGTAAGTGAAAGCTTCACAACTTTGCATTTGAATATTTTTTTAGCGAAAGTCTTTGTAGATTCAAGATGTAAATTTGTTAATATATAGCAAGGCATATGCTTATCTTTAATTTTACTTTAACGTTGTTTTTTATCTCTATTACTTTAAGATGCAGTTTATCGATAACTTTTCTTCTTGTTGGACAATTCTTTAACTTTATATAAATAATTTTATGTCCTTGTGCTTTCAAGTATTTTTATCTTTTATTATATACTTTTAATTATTCGTTATTATTTCATAGTAAGATAATTTTACATTTATATTGGATGTTTATTACACATGGCTTGTAAATTATAGATTTTATTTTCTCGTTCTTGATTTTTTTGCTTCCAAAGCTCTTACATTAATATAATGGAGATCTGTAACTCTAGCCAAGTAGTGTAATATAGCAACATTATCTTCTTCTTTTTGTAAAGAGCTGCAGAACCTTGAAAATAACAGTGAAATCACAAAAGGGTAAAACTTAAAAATATTAAAACTAATATTGTTAGCAAAAATCATAATATTGAAGATAAATATAACATTACAAATCACAAGATTGATAAGTGTTATAACGATAAATATGGTGGAGGTCTTTGAAATTACCTTATTTGTTTTATGTCCACTTTTGTTTATATTATGTAATAAAATGTGAATTTAAATGTTAAGAAACTTATATACAAATTTAAAATTCACATAAAGAATAAACTGGCTGACCACGTAGTATGCATTGCATTATTATTCTGTAGATAGTTGGAGTAAAAGCTACAATTTGCATTGTTCGTTATGTTACGACTTAAAAAGGGAAAAATATATAAATAACCCTTTTAAGTTGTCATCAACGAGCGGATAGACAATCCAATTGACTCATTTATTATTTTGACACGTTAAGTGACTTTTAAGTATGTAAAGTAAACTCATTACCATGATATGACAAAGCGTGTTTTTTATTCATATTTGAATGTGTAAAATTCTCAAAATTAATTTCTTTCTTTTTTTAAAAGTTAAACTAACATACCTATTTACCTTTATCTTCACACTTTTTCTTTTCCAAATTATTCATCTTTGACGAAAATAAGAAATAACATTTGGAAGAAGGTTGTTATTTGTTGAAATAGTCGGTGCAACTTTAGTGTATCTTGGTAATGGAGAACATGAAAGGGAGAATGCAAATATAAAACATCAAGAGTTAAAGTGTAGGGAAGGTACTTCCGGAATTACGGTGGAAGAAGTTAACAAAAAAAAAATACGTGTTCATTAAATTTTGCCATAATTTCTGTAGTGGAAGGATTGACAATGAAGGCATCAGGATGTTACTTAGAAAAATTGGCATCTCAAATTTTGAAGTTGCAGCTTTAGTCACCAAAGTTGTGTGCGTTCTCCCGCAAAAATGATTTGGTTCCAAATTAGGCGGGCTACTGGTTGAAGGCAGCAATGTTAGGCAACGTGTATTTAACCAAAATCAACACCGTTAAGAAAAACAAGAGGAAGAAGAAATAGAATAAACAATTCCGAGTCCACAATTTACTTGTATGTCCTTAAACAATTTTAACCCCCTCACAGTTGTTAAGGTAATGGATTAAATCCTCCCAGGATAAAACGAAATAAACCTTCCTGCGAAAGTGAAAATACTTGAAGCAGGATACCAACTAACTCAAAGAGCGGAGCGAATCACACATACAATTTTCAAGGAACAAGAAAGCACAAGACTTTCTGGATTAATGAACTTGCAGAGAAAGGAAAAGTGATTATGTAGTTTTTGAATTTCTGAGTTTTTAGAATGGAAGCCATGCCTGAATTTATAGGCAATTATTGGCTTTGTGAAAAGGTATGGTGTCTGTTCACTGTGAACAGACATCTGATTGGAAGATAATGTATTGTCTTTTAACGTTCTTTTAACATTACTTATTAAACTGGGTCAACTAGTTTAACTAAATAAGCCCGGTCAATTTTTGAAGCCCAACCCAGTCCATTTAATTTCCCACCATTACAAAAACTCACACTACTCATCTTTAAAGGCTCATGACTTAAAAGTCCAACAATCCCCCACATGAATGGGAAATGGCTATATAAAGAAGAAACATACATGGAAACTGTGTGATTCGCAAGAAAAGATCGACCACATGAACCTTTGAACTTTCCACTGTGAACATATGTCGGATATACTCTGTCAATCGGTAAATTTGATATTTTTGAACCGTCGAACTTTGGTGTATACCTAAACAACCTTATGTCATACAATCGACCCTTAACCGTCTTTTAGTTCTTATTGTTGTGTTCGTTTCAGCCATAAACATCACCTGGTCTCATAAGTGCGTAGAGAATCGGCCTTAAAGAATTCTCCTTGAAGCGACTTACACTTCACACTTACATAGGTGATTCCTAAACGTATAATCCTATAGATTTACACTATTTGATAAAAACCACATCAAACTTAGGTAATCATTAAAAAATGTCTTAACATTTTATCCTTTGTTACTAAACATTGTCTTCATCACGAGAATGGACCAAAATATTATATTTGACAATGTTGAACCGGTCATGCATAACTTTGTTTGCGCTCCTTGAACCTAGATCTCGGACCTCCAAAATCTAGGTAGAGTTACCTCCATGATGACTTGTCCTCGGCCATAGTCCCATTCCCTTAGATGATTTCTCAACTCCCTCTCTAGTTAGGACTTTTGTAACAGATCCGCCACATTATCCTTTGATTTTACACAATCAATTATGATAATTTCACTAGAAAGTAGTTGTCTAACAGTTCTATGTCTGCGTCTTATGTGACGAAATTTTTCGTTATACATAACGCTCCTTGCGTGTCCTAACGCAGCCCCACTATCCCAATGTATGCAAATAGGAGCCAAAGGTTTGGGCCAGAATGGAATGTCTTCTATGAAATTCATGAGCCATTCAGATTCTTCACTAGCTTTATCCAAAGCTATAAACTTTGATTCCACTGTAGAGCGAGTTATGCATGTCTGTTTGGATGACTCCCATGATACTGCTCCTCCGCCAACAGTAAACACGTATCCACATGTGGATTTTGTTTCTGTTGAGCAGGTGATCCAATTTGCATCACTATATCCTTCAATAACCACAAGATATTTGTTGTAATGCAAGGCATAGTATTGGGTTTATTCAAAATATCCCAAAACTCATTTCATTACCACCCAATAGTGCTTGTTGGAATTACTTGTGCATTGACTAAGTTTACTTACCGCACAAGCTATATCAGGACGTGTACAATTTATTATGTACATTAGGCTTCCCAACACACGAGCATAATCCAATTGAGACGTGCTCTCACCTTTATTCTTTACAAGATTATGGTTCAAATCAATTGGAGTTCTTGCACTTTTAAATTCCAAATATTTGAATTTTTCAAGTACCGACTTCACGTAATGAGTTTGTGACAAAGCTAGACCTTGAGGAGTCCTTTGGAATTTAATTCCTAGAATCAAGTCGGCGACTCATAAGTCTTTCATGTCAAACTTACTGTCACGACCCTAAACCCAGACCCGATCGTGATGGCACCTCTCGTGAAGATAAGGCTGGCTGACACAAACCCCAAGTTTAATTAACACATATAATGGTTCATAATCAAGTAATTAATAATGATAATCCCAAAACAAGGTAAAATATTTCAACTGGGGAAACAAAACACAGCCGGACATCGGGGTGTCACAAGTCATGAGCATCTAAAATCTGTCTGACAGTATGAAAAGATAACATAGTCTATTACTAAACTAGAACAACGAAATAAAAGTAGCAAGGAGAAGCACTGGGCTGCGAACGCAGAGCACCTACCTAGTCGACTCCAAACAGCCTACTAGAAGCAAATCAACCCTCGCTAGCGGGACTAGAGACTCTTGAATCTGCACACAGAGGTGCATGGAGTAATGTGAGTACATCAACTCAGTAAGTAATAAAAGTTAAGGCAACTCAGCGATAAGAAAACACGTAATACACAACAAAATGCTACAACGAGGCAATGAAAAACCAACACAATACAATAAATAGTAAGAACTCATAAACTTCTTAGTTCAGTAAACCCATTTTTCAAAACATCTTTTAGCAATTCAAACGAGTGACTGAAAACAAGTATAAAGTATAAAAACACAAATAGTCCCTCGGGCAAAAATACCAATAGAACCACCCCCCGGGCTATCTCATAATCACTCGTATCAGTCCCTCGGGCAACATCAAGGAATAACATCAGCCCCTCGGGCTATATCATATCACAAACTGGGTACCCACACTCACTGGGGGTGTACAGACTCCGGGAGGGGCCCCTTATGGGCCAAGCGTAATAATAAGCCATCTCGTGGCATAATCAACAGGCTTTCGTCCTCATACAAGCCACCTCGTGGGATAATAAATCCGGCCCTCGACCTCTCATATATAATAATCGGTACCATATGATGCGATGTGCATCCCGATCCTATAGTATCCTCACAATACAGGGTCTCGGCCTTAATCAGACAGAATCTCAGCCCAAAATAATATTTAAAATACCAAAAATTACTAAAATGGCTGAGTTGTGAAAAAAAGTAAAGTATAGCATGACTGATTACAAATACTAAATCAAAAATAGTTAGGAGTATCGGTAAAACTCCCGGCACGAATCCCTAATATGGCATTCAGCCCAAAACATGATAATAGCAAGCATTTTTCAATCAAATACGCAATTAAACAGTCATAGGGATGGACTAAGTTACAATCCCCAACAGTGCATGGCCACACGATCGTTACCTAGCGTGTACGTCACCTTAAAATAGCACAACGATGTGAATTTTGGGGTTTCATACCCTCAGAACAACATTTACAATCATTATTTACCTCTATCCAGTCCAATCTCCAACGGTCAAAACCAGACCATATACTCGATGCCGGCGACGCCCACTCCACGATGCTGAATACCCACCCAGCAGGTAATACCCCCACCCCTTGTCTCAGTCACCTCGGCATCCGCCTGCCAAGATCAGCACTTCAAGATTACTAGGGTACCAATTACCTTCTTTTGTACCCATTTCAATCTGGGCTCTTTTTATTTATAACCGTCTCTTGCCATTTTTTGCATCATCTGTGTTTTCTATATGAAGGTTTTTTAATTTTATTTTCAAGTAACTATTTGTATTAGGTTAGAATCCTTCAAAAGTTAGATATATAATGTCTTCTCCCCTACCTTTACTTTTAATATCCATTTGAAACTGTTCTTGATACCGCCGGTACTGTAAGCTCTCTCAATTTGAATTACTCTTTTTGTTTTAGTCACCTTCTCACTAAGTATCTTCTGATCAAGCCTTTGAGCTCCATGTACTTTGTAGTTAGCTTTGTTAGTCGTGCCATTGTGGTAATTTTGGACATTTTTCCCTTTGCTGCCTTTGTTTTTGCGATCTGGATAGTATTTTTGGCATTTGGTGGAATTTGAGTGCGATATTTTGCTGGTATATGCTGCGGCCCGCTCTCTTTAGCTCTGCTTAGTGTAGTCACTAGCCGTGTGCTTCATGTTAATTTCTGTGCTTTTTCACTTATTATTAGTAATTTTTGTTTTTAGATGTGATATTAGATTCCAAACTTTTGTTGATTGGTAACCTTAGATTTAATGTTTTACATTTTATATTGACTTTTCCCTAAATTTTTGTAAAGGTTTCAGTTTACATCTATTTAGCCGTTTATATTTACTTCTAAGATTCAACTTTTATTGTACCACGATAGAACTTGGTTAATTTTGTGTAGTTCTCTGCTTTTTACCCACATTTCCCCTACTAGTTTCAGGGTTACACCTGTGGTAGCGCTGACAACCCTTTTTGGTTTTTGGGTCGTGGTATTTTCTGTATTTTCCGGGAAATTCTTGAAGTTGTTGGGGACAAGTTGGGCGCACGAGCACTAGCAAAGGAGAGCAACCTGGACGAGCGTCAGCAAAGGGAAGTGGGAAGTAGTGCGTCAGCGTACAACTACATCGAGTACAGAAAATCAACACAGGTTTGGTCATCGGGAGTTGGTACCTCCTGTTCTACTATTTCCCTTTTGGTGTTAGCTAAATTGATGTTTCTTTAGTTCACAGTAGTTGAATCATTCAACTAATGTACATGTAATCACTTGTTTATTTCTAGTTTGATTCGTTGTCCATTGTGCGCTAGCGAGTCTTCTTTAGATTGGTCGTAGGTGTAGTGGTTGCAGGCTGGGATGATAGATTAAGGGTATGTCCTCGGGTGGGGCAGAGTGTGGAGCCGGGGTCAGTGTGTGGGACGGGAGGCAGGGGAGGTAGAGGAGGCAATGGAGCCTATAGGTTGAGAATCGGGTCGTGGAACATAGGTTCGCTAACGAGTAAGTCTATAGAGTTGGCGGAGATCCTTCAGAAGAGGAAGATTAATATAGCGTATGTCTAGGAGACTAGGTGGGCTGGATCGATGGTGAGAAACGCGGATGGGTATGAGCTGTGGTACTCTGGAATCCTGAGGGGTAAGAATGGAGTGAGTATCCTGGTAGATAGCCATCTTAGAGAGTCAGTGGTAGAGGTCAGGCAGGTAAATGATAGACTAACGACTATTAAATTGGTGGTGGGTGAGTGTACTTTAAATGTCGTTAGCACGTACGCGCCGCAAGTAGGCTTGGATGAGGTGATTAAAAGGCACTTTTAGGAGGGGTTGAATGTCATCGTTCCTAGTATTCCTCCTTCCGAGAGGTTATTCATAGGAGGAGATTCAATAGTCATATTGGGTCATCTGCAAGTGGTTATATTGAGGTGCATGGCGGCTTTGGTTTTGGGGAACGGAACGAAGGGGGCACTTTGCTGTTGGACTTTGCCAAGGCATTCGATCTAGTTCTTGAGAACTCAAGTTTTTCGAAGCGGGAGGAGCATTTGGTTATTTACCAATGTTCGGTGGCGAAGACTCAGATTAACTATCTCCTCCTTAGGAGATATGATACAAGGTTATGCGAGGATTGCAAAGTTATCCCAGGTGAGACCCTTGCGACGCAACATAGGCTTTTGGTGATAGACATTGGTATTATGATGAGGAAGAAGAAGAGGTCAGTACGAGGTCGCCTGAGGATTAGGTGGGGAGCCTTTAATAAGGATAAAGCTCAGGATTTGGAAGGAAGGTTATCGGCATTGGGAGCTTGGAGAAGTAGTGGGGACGCATGCAGTATGTGGTCGATGAAGATGGACTTTATAATGAAGGAGGCGAGAGAGGTGTTAAGGATATCTTCAGGCCGCACCGGTGGCCACAAAGGAGATTTGTGGTGGAATGCAGTTATCCGAGGTAATGTAGAAGCGAAGAAGGCGGCTTACTTACGGTCAGTAGGGAGCAATGGTGAGGAGGAGAAGAGATCGAATATTGAGAGATATAAGGTAGCTAGGAAGGAGGCAAAGATGGCAGTAACGGAGGCTAAGATGGAAGCTTTTGCTCGTCTGTATGAGGAACTAGGGAACAAAGTCGGGGAGAAGAAGTTATTCCGACTTGCTAAGGTGAGAGAGAGGACGGCTCGGGATCTGGACCAAGTGAGGTGCATAAAATATGAGGACGACAAAGTTTTGATGGGGGAGGACCAAATTATGAGAAGATGGAAGACCTACTTTCATAAACTTCTGAATGAAGAAGTGGATCAGGATATTGTACTAGGTGAATTAGGAATGCCGACAACCCTCATGAATTAAGTTATTGTACGGACATTGAGGTCGATGAGGTTATAGAGGAAATGTGTAAGATGAGGAGGGGCAGAGCTACCGGGCCAGACGAAATTCCGATGGAACTTTGGAGGTGTGTGGGTAGAGCTGGCTTGGAATGGCTTCCGGGGTGTTTTAATGTTATATTCAAGACTAATAGGATGCATGAAGAGTGGAGGTGTAGTACAATGGTTCTGTTGTATAAGAACAAAGGTGATATCCAGAGCCATAACAACTATAGGGGTATCAAATTACTGAGTCATACCATGAAAGTCTAGGATAGAGTGGTAGAAACGAGAGTGCGAAGGACTGTGTCTATTTCAAACAACCAGATCGGGTTCATGCCGGAGCGGTCTACCACAGAAGCTATCCACCTTATTAGGAGGATGGTGGAACAATACAAGGATACAGAGAAGGATCTCCATATGGTGTTTATCGATCTAGAGAAAGCGTACGACAGGGTTCCTAGGGAGGTCATATGGAGCTTCTTGGAGGTTAAAAGGGTCCCGATTGCCTACATTAGGGTGATTAAAGACATGTATGATGGAGCTAAGACTCGGGTTAATATAGTAAGAGGCGACTTTAAGCATTTTCCGATTGTTACGAGGTTGCACCAAGGGTCTGCATTTAGCCCTTTTGTAAGGCCCCGTAAAATTTTATGCTTAAAACCTAGTAGCTCATAGTGTCAGGGTCCGAATATTGTGTTAGGAATGTGTAGGACCGCGGTTCGTACCTTTTGTAGTGATCTAAGTTTTAAAAATCAAAAGAATCAATTTTCCAGAAATTGTTATTTCTGCGGTCCAGAATGCGGTCGCAGATCAAGTATGCGGACCGCATTCCTACCGCAGAGTGTAACCGAAGATTTGTCAAAAATTGAAGTTAAAATGCGGTCCAATATGCGGTCGTATAATCAAAATGCGGACCGCATAATCATCGCATAAATTCCTCAGGGATTTTGGGGGGTCAATTCTGCAGCGCATTATGTGACCGCAGAACATGAATGCGGACCACATTCTTGCCACAGACCGTGTCAGAATATTTAGTTTTTGGGAGCAATTCTGTGGTCCAATATGCGGACCGCATGTTTACTCTGCGATCGCAGATTTGACCGCATAATTGATGCAGGGCTCTAATTTTCTAATTTTAAAACCCGACCCCCTTGCTAATATAACGCCCTAACCCCTCATTTTTACACATTTTCTGAACAAAATAAGAGAGAGGGAGGAGAGATTCTTGAGGGAAAAGTTCATCTTCTTCAAAAATCGTTTCTCAAATTGCTTGGTCCGAAAAATTCTAAAGCAAGTGTTTTCATCTCCATTTCTAAAGGTAAAATCGCTAATCCCTTTTTCCTTGATTTTCAGATTTTAAT
>MU757520.1:7339-104078 GCA_026770625.1 Nicotiana glauca | reverse complement strand
GTGTAAGGTATAGCCGGAGCCTTGTTACCGGCAAGTACTTATTATCCTGTCATATCTTAGAGGCTCCGTAGACAGTAAATATGGGTTATGGACTTATGTAACTATATGTCGGACATTGTAAGTTGTAAACTAGTTAAAGAAATTAAGCATGTTGTGTATGTTTCGAAAAAGAGTGATTTCAATTATGAAATGATTAATCTTTTGGTTAATAAGTAATGAAAAATACAGGGGTAACACGTGGGTTAGGAAAGGCACCCAGGTCCGCTTGATTGGGGCTACTCGGTCGGGCGCTGGTCATGTCCCTCGATTTGGGGCGTGACACCTTTCCTATTTTCCCTGGTGATGGATGCCATCACGCATCATATTCAAGAGGAGGTGCCATGGTGCATGCTATTTGCTGATGATATAGTGCTAATTGATGAGACACGACACGACGTCAAAGAGAGGCTAGAGGTTTGGAGACATGCCCTTGAGTCTAAAGGTTTCAGGTTGAGCAGGACGAAGACGGAATACCTCAAGTGCAAATTGGGGGCCGAGCCGACAGAAGCGGGAGTGGAAGTGACTTGACTCTCAAGTCATCCCTAAAAGGGGTAATTTCAAGTACCTTGGGTCAGTTATTCATGGGATCAAGGAGATCGACGAGGATGTCACACACCGTATAAGGGTGGGGTGGATGAAGTGGAGGTTAGCGACGAGAGTCCTGTGTGACAAGAAAGTGCCACCGTTACTAAAAGGCAAGTTTTATAGAGCAGTGGTTAGGCCTGCCATGTTGTAAGGGAACGAGTGTTGGCCGGTTAAAAACTCACACATCCAGATGATGAAAGTAGCAGAGATGAGGATATTGAGGTGGATGTGCGGGCATACAATGATGGGTAAGATTAGGAATTAAGATATTCGAGAGAAGGTGGGCGTGGCCCCCATTTATGACAAGATGCGGGAAGCAAGACTCAGATGGTTCGAGCACATTCAGAGGAGGAGCATTGATGCACCGGTGAGAAGCTGTGAGCGACTAGATATGGTGGGCACGAGGGGAGGTAGAGGGAGACCTAAGAAGTATTGGGGAGAGGTGATCAGACAAGACATGGCGCAACTTAGGATTACAGAGGACATGGCCCTTGACAGAGAATTGTGGAGGTCGAGCATTAAGGTTGTAGGTTAGGGGAAAGTTGGGGATATTTCTACAGTACACTAGAGTGAGACTAGGTAGTTAGGAGTTAGTCTTAGGATGCTACTAATCAGCTACTGATGTAGGGCTGTATCTATTGGATATTAGTATACCTTCCATCTTTTTCGTATGTCCTATATTTCTTATAATGTTGTTATTTTGTTTTTTTATGTTATGTTATGTATTTTATCTTATTTTATGTTATTTTATTATGAGTCTATTGATAGTACTAATATATCGTCTCTTGCTTCTTTCTTGAGCTGGGGGTCTCCTGGAAACAACCTCTCTGCACCTCGGGGTAGGGGTAACGTTTGCGTACATATTACCCTCCCCAGACCCCACTTGTGGGATTATACTGGGTTGTTGTTGTTTTTGAACGAAGCCCATGTAAAAATAATAAAAATACGACCCAAATCCCGAAATTAACCAAAACCGACCCCCAGGCCCATGTCTCGGAATCCGACAAAATTAACATCAATGGAACCCTCATCTTCCCACGAGTTCATACAATTCAAATACTTCAAATTCCGACCACAAATGGCCCCTCAAATCCCTAGATTTAGGTCTCAAATTTCCAAGCCCTAACTTCTAATTTCAGGTTTATTTTCCATAATTTCCATGATTAAATAGGTAGAAATCACATTAGGATTCAGTATTAAATCCATAAATCTTACCTCCAAGTGTTCCTCATTAATTTCCTCTTCAATCCTCTTCAAAAAGCTCTAAAGAGGCACAAAAATGGTGGAACTTAGGCTAAAAGTCGCAGATATGGCCTTTTAAAACATTCTGCTTAGCTAATAAAAATCCTTCTTTGCAAACACGGTCAACGCCTTGCATTCGCGAAGCACAAACTTAAGTTCACCAAAATTCCTCTGACGTGAACGTGACGACCCCTCGCGAACGCGATGCCTCAACAACTCTAACCATCGCGAACGTGTCTGCTCTCTCGCGAATGCGATGCTTCCTGACTCCAACCCTTCACGAATGCGGGACCTCCCTCACGAATGCGAACGCCAAATCTCCAGCCTCTAATCTTAGACCTTCGTGAATGTGAGGGCCCACTCGCGAACGCGAAGACCAAAGGTCTGCAACACTCACAACATATTTTCTACAATTTTTCTCAACTTGAAATGATCCGTTTAACCACCCGAAACTCACCCGAGGCCCTCGGGACCTCAACCAAACATGCCAACCTATCCCATAGCATCATTCAAATTTTTTCCAACCTACGGAACGCTCAAAACAATATCAAAGCACCAAATTTGCATCGGATTCAAGCCTACGAATTCTAAAAACATCCAAATTCGGCTTTCGATCAAAAAGTCTATCAAACCACGTCCGAATGACCTGAAATTTTGTACACACATCCCAAATGACACAAAGGACCTACTACAACTTCCAAAATTCCATTCCAAGCCCTATATCAAAATCTCACGTATCGACCAGAAAATGCCAAAATTCCAATTTGGTCAATTCAAGCCTAAATCTACTCCGGACCTCCAAAACACATTCCGGTCACGCTCCTAAGTCCCAAATCACCTCCCCAAGCTATCCGAATCATAGAAATTCACATCCAGACGTTATTTCACATAAGTCAACATCCAGTTGACTTTTCCAACTTAAGCTTTCTTAAAGAGACTAAATGTCTCAAACCTTACCAGAACCTCTCTGAACCCGAGACAACCAACCCCATAACACATAATACCACTGAACAAGACAATAAGAAGAACAAATGGGGCAGTAATTCATGAAATGACCGGCCGGATCGTTACATCCTCCCCCTCTTAAACAAACGTTCGTCCTCGAACGAGTTAAGAGATATCTGCTCCGCATCCCCCGCTCGGTCTCCCAGGTAGATTCCTCCACAGGCCGACCTCTCCATTGCACTTTCACTGAAGCTATATCCTTTGACCTCAACTTTCGAACCTGTCGCTCCAAAATAGCTACCGGCTCCACATCATAAGTCAAATCATCATCTAACTGAACCATGACGAAGTCCAACACATGAGACGGGTCCCCAATATACTTCTAGAGCATAGAAACATGAAATATCGGATGCACACTCGACAAGCTGGGTGGCAAAGAAAGCTCATAAGCCACCTCCCCAAGCCTCCAAAGTACCTCAAACGACCCAATGAACCGAGGACTCAGTTTACCTTTCTTCCCAAATATCATAACACCCTTCATGGGTGAAACCTTTAATAGAAACTTTTCACTAACCATGTAGGACACATCCCAAACATTCATGTCGGCATAACTCTTTTGTCTCGACTGCGCTGTACGAAGCCTCTCCTGAATCCCATTCACCTTATCTAAACCATCCTGCACTAAGTCTGTACCCAATAGCCTAGCCTCGTCCGGCTCAAACCAACCAACCGGAGATCTTCATCGTCTCCCATACAAAGCCTCATATGGAGGCATTTTAATACTCGACTGGTAACCGATATTATAAGCAAACTCTATGAGCGGTAGAAATTGATCCTATGACCCTCCAAAATCAATGACACAAGCGCACAACATGTCCTCCAATATCAGAATAGTGTGCTCGGACTGCCCATCCGTCTGAGGGTGAAAAGCTGTGCTCAACTCAACCTGAATACTCAACTCTCGCTGAACAGACTTCCAGAACTACAAAGTAAACTGAGTGCCCCTATCTGAAATGATGGAAACTGGGACACCATGCAAACGAACTATCTCCCGGATATATACCTCTACCAACCACTCTGTATAATAGGTAGTACTCATAGGAATAAAGTGCACGGACTTGGTCAGCCGATCCACAATTAGCCAAATAGCATCGAACTTCTTCAAGGTCCGTAAGAGTCCGAGTACAAAGTCCATGGTCATCTGCTCCCACTTCCACACTGGGATATCCATCACTGAAGCAAGCCACCAGGTCTTTGATGCTCATACTTCACCTGCTGACAATTTAAACACCTAGCTACCAACCCCAAAATGTCCTTCTTCATTCTCCTCCACCAATAATATTGTCTTAGATCCTGATACATCTTCGCGATACCTGGATGAATAGAATATTGCGAGCTATGAGCCTCCTCTAAAATCAACTCCAGAAGACCATCCACATTGGGCACGCATATCCGACACTACATCCTCAATACCCCATCATCACCAATGGTCACATATCTGGCATCATCGTGCTAAAACTTGTCCTTCAGGACAAGAAAATGAGGATCATGATACTGGCGCTCTTTGATGCGATCGTATAAAGAAGACCAAGAAATCATAGTAGCTAATACCCGATTGGGCTCCAAAATATCATCTCATGAACCGATTGGCCAAGGCCTGAACGTCAACTTCAAGAGATCTCTCCCCAGCAGGAATATACGCCAAACTCCCCACACTCACCGCCTTCTGGCTCAAAGCATCGGCCACCATATTAGCCTTCCCTGGATGATACAAGATAGTAATATCATAATCCTTTAGCAGCTCCAACCATCTCCGCTGCCTCAAATTGAGATACTTCTGCTTGAACAAGTGTTGGATGCTACGATGATCAGTAAATACCTCGCAAGACATACCATACAGATAATGCATCCAAATCTTTAACGCATAAACAATGGCAGCCAACTTCAAATCGTGAACATGGTAGTTCTTCTCATAGGACTTCAGCTGACGAGAAGCATAAGCAATAATTGTACCCTTTATGTATTAATACACACCCAATACCCACTCTCAAAGCATCATAATACGCTATGTTTGAACCTAAAGCTGGCGACAACACTAATACTGGAGTTGTGGTCAAGGCAGTCTTGAGCTTCTGGAAGCTCTCCTCACACCCATCAGACCACTGAAATGGAGCACCCTTCTGAGTCAACTTGGTTAAGGGAGATGCGATAGATGAAAATCCCTGAACAAACCAGCGGTAATAACCTACCAAACCAAGGAAGCTGCGAATCTCTGTGGCTGAGGACGGTCTGGGCCAACTCTGAACTGCCTCTATCTTGTTCGGATCAACCTGAATATCCTCACTGGACACCACATGCCCCAAGAAATCCACTGAATTAAGCTAAAACTCATATTTGGAGAACTCTACATAAAACTTCTCCTCTCTCAATCTCTGCAACACCACTCTTAAATTCTCCGCGTGCTCCTCCTGACTACGCGAGTATACAATAATGTCATCAATGAAGACAATAACGAACGAGTCAAGATAAGGCCGGAACATGCTATTCATCAAATGCATGAACATTGCTAGGGCATTGGTTAGCGCAAAAGACATCACAAGGAACTCATATTGACCATATCGGGTCCTAAAAGCTGTCTTGAGAATATCTGAGTCCCTGATCTTTAGCTGGTGATACCCTGAGTGAATATCAATCTTGGAGAACACTCTCGCTTCCTGAAGTTGGTCGAACAAATCATCGATACGAGGCAGAGGGTACTTGTTCTTGATTATTAATTTGTTCAACTATCTGTAATCAATGCACATCCTCATCGTGCCATCCTTTTTCTTCACAAATAAAATAGTTGCACCCTAAGGTGACATACTAGGCCGGATAAACCCATTATCAAGGAGTTTCTGAAGCTGCTCCTTCAACTCTTTCAACTCCGCTGGTGCCATACAATACGGTGGAATAGAAATAGGCTGAGTGGCCGACATTAGATCAATACTAAAATCGATATCCCTGTCCGGTGGCATGCCTGGCAGGTCTACAAGAAACATATCTAGAAAATCCCTCACAACCAGAACATAATCAATGCTGGGAGTCTCTACACTGACATCCCTCACAAATGCTAAGTATGAAAGAAAAACTTTCCCAACCATATGATAGGCCTTCAAGAATGAGATTACCCTGCTGGGAACATAATAAGATAGACCTCGCCACTTAATCCATGGCACACCCGGCATAGCGAACGTCACTGTCTTGGCATAACAGTACAAAATAGCCCAGAAAGGAGATAACCAATCCATGACCAATATCTCATTGAAGTCTACCATACATAACAATATAAAATCCCCTCGGGTCTCCAGACCCCCAATAGACACAACACACGACTGGTACACCCAGTCTACCACAATAGTATCATCCACTAGAGTAAAGACATGAATAGATGAAACGAGAGACTCACATGGCATATCCAAATAATGGGAAAAGTAAGATGACACATAAGAGAAAGTAGAACCAGTGTCAAATAACACGGAGTCATTTCTGTGGTAGACGGAGATAATACCTATAATCGCCATATCTAAAGCAACCGCATCGGGCCTAGCTGGAAGTGCATAGAAACGAGCCTGACCACCAGCAGATTGACCTCCCCCTCTTGAGCGACCCCTAGATGATTGTCCTCCACCCCTAGCTGGCTGGGTGGATGGTGACGTAACTGGTGTCGAAGTCGATGGTTGACCCCTCTGCTATGATGAACACCCAAGGCGATGAGGACACTACCTCCACATATGTCCCAACTGTCCACACTCATAACAACTCCCTAGTGGTATAGATGGAGACTGAAGAGGAACCCTATCACAAAAATGACTAGCAGACGCACCTGGCGTGGAAGAGTCCTAAACTGATGGAGCACGGGATGAACCCTGGGCTGGAAGGGCATTGAGTGAGGAATGACACTGCTGAGAACCGTGAGAACCATGACCCGGTGATGCCTCATGATAACTTGGGCGAGCTAACTGAGCATGCTTGAATGGGCGGCCTCCATCATGCTGAAACTGACCCCTCGAAGGAGCACCCCCAATTACAATGTCCTCGAGGTCTCTTAGCCTCCCTCTCCTTGCATTCCTAGCGACGAACTGCCTCAATCTCATGAGCGATATCAACAGCCTCCATAAACATAGAACCTGACACCCTCTCCCTAGTCATGCAAACCCGAAGCTAATATATGAGGCCATCAACAACCTCCTGATCCTCTCTGTCTCCATAACAACTAGCTAAAAAGCATGACGAGCTAACTATGAGAATCTCTTCTCGTACTATGTAATAATCATATCCCCCTATTGCAACTGCTCAAGCTGCCTACGCAGCTCCTCCCTACGAGACTGTGGAACATACATCTCCTAAAAGAGAGCGGAGAACTATGGCCAAGTAAGAGGTGCCGCATCAACAGGCCTACACCTCTCATATGCCTCGTACCAAGTGAAGGAAGCTCCCATAAACTGAAAATTATTTAATGCGACCCCGTTGGTCTGAAGAATACTCGCGGTGCGAAGAATCCTCTGACATCTATCCAAGAAACCCTGGGCATCCTTGCCCTCTGCACCACTGAAAGTAGGAGGTTGGAGTCTGCAAAACCTCCCCAATCTGCGCTGCTCATCCTCTGGCATAGTTGGAGCTATATAGCCCTGAGCAGCTACCAGCAGCTCGGATAGTGGTGCCTCCGGTGTCTGCAACCCCTGAACCACCTGATTGGGTATGTGGGCAGCGGGAGTCTGAGTGCCTCCCCCAGCCTGAGAAGTGACTGCAACAGTAGAAACTGCGACCGCCTGAGCAAGACTTGTACACACTGTCAAGATCTGGGCCAAGGTCTCCTAAAGACTTGGAATCACAATTGGCATAGCTGGTGCCGGAATTGGTGCTATTGGAGCGCCCACAACTGGAACCTGATCCTAAACTGGGCAACTGGTGGATCCGTAGGTGTTGCCCTAGCTACTGTGCAGGCTACACCTCTACCCCTACCAAATCCTTGACCTCGACCGCATCTTAAGCCTCTAGTGGCCCCAGCTGTAGTACTGGTGGTCGTCCATCCTATCCGGTCGCTCGTGTCCTCACCATATGTGAGAGAATAGAATAACAGAAGTTTAGTACTCATATCAACAGATTCGCACGACAAGAATATCAAGAATATGGAGTTTTCCTAAAGGTTCTATAGCCTCCCGAGGATAAATATAGCCGTCTCTATACTGATCCACGAGACTCTACCAAAACTGATTATGACTTGTGAGACCTATGTAACCTAGGCTCTGATACCAACTTTTCATGACCCTAAACCCAGACTCGATTGTAATGGCGCCTCTCATGAAGATAAGGCCATCCAACACAAACCCAAAGTTTAATTAATAGATATAATGGTTCATAATCAAGTAATTAATAGTGATAATCCCAAAACAAGGTAAAATATTTCAACTGCAGAAACAAAACACAGCCCGACATCGGGGTGTCACAAGTCATGAGCATCTAAAAACTGACAGTATGAAAAGACAACATACTCTATTACAAAACTAGGACAACAAAATAAAAGTAGGAAGGAGAAGCACTGGGCTGCAAACACAGAGCAGCTACCTAGTCGACTCCAAACAGCCAGCTGGAAGCAAATCAACCCTCGCTATCGTGACTTGAGACTCCTAAATATGCACAAAGAGGTGCAGGGAGTAATGTGAGTATGCCAACTCAGTAAATAATAAAAGTAAAGGCAGTTGAGCGATAAGAAAACACGTAATACACAACAAAATGCTACAACGAGGTAATGAAAAATCAATACAATACAATAAATAGTAAGAACTCATAAAACTTTTTAGTTCAATAAACCCATTTTTCAAACATCTTTTAGCAATTCAAACGAGTGAATGAAACAAGTATAAAGTATAAAACCATAAACAACCCATCGGGAAAAAATACCAACAAAACTAGCCCCTCGGCCTATCTCACAATCACTAGTATCAGCCACTCGGGCAACATCATGGAACAACTTCATCCCCTCGGGCTATATCACATCACAAACTGGGTACTCACACTCACTGGCGGTGTACAGACTCCGGGAGGGGCCCCTCACGACCCAAGCACAATAATAAGCCATCTCGTGGCATAATCAACAGGCTCTCGGCCTCATATTAATTAAAAGCTAACTCGTGGAATAATAAATCTGGACCTCGACCTCTCATATATCACAATCGGTTCCATATGCTCTGGTGTGCAGCTTGATCCCATAGTATCCTCACAACGCAGGCCCTCAACCTTAATCAGTCAGAATTTCACAAGCAACTCGGGTAATAGTAAAACATGATGCTCAGCCCAAAATAATATTTAAAATACAAAAAATGAGTAAAATGGCTGAGTTGTGAAAAAAGTAAAGTATAACATGGCTGATTACAAATAGTATGTAAAAATAGTGAGGAATAGCAGTAAAACTCCTGGCACGAAGCCCAAATATGACATTCAGTCCAAAACATGATAATAGCAAGCAGTTTTTAATCAAATGCAAAATTAAGCAGTCATATGGGATGGACTAAGTTACAGTCCTCAATAGTGCACGACCCCACGCTCGTCACCTAGCATGTGCGTCACCTCAAAATAGCACAACGATGTGAATTCCGGGATTTCATACCCTTAGAACAACATTTATAATCATTACTTACCTCTATCCGGTCCAATCTCTAGCCTGCGATGCCTTTGCCTCTTGTCTCAGCCTCAAATCGCATCAAATCTAACCAAAATTAGAATCACAACATCAAAATATGTTAAGGGAACGAAGCCCATGCAAAAATAATGAAAATACGACCCAAATCCCGAAATTAACCAAAATCGTCCCCCGGGCCCACGTCTTGGAATCCAACAAAATTAACATCAATTGAACCCTTATCTTCCCACGAGTTCATGCATATAAAATACTTCAAATTCCGACCACAAATGGCCCCTCAAATCCCTACATTTAGGTCTATAATTTCCAGGCCATAACTTCTAATTTTTAGGTTTATTTTCCACAATTTCCATGATTAAATATGTATAAATCACATTAGGATTGAGTGTTAAGTCCATAAATCGTACCTCCAAGTGTTCCTCCTTGATTTCCTCTTCAGTCCTCTTCAAAAAGCTCTAAAAATGCACAAAAATGGTGGAACTAAGGCTAAAAGTCACGGATATGGCCTTTTAAAACATTCTGCCCAGCTAATAAAAATCCTTCTTCGTGAACGTGGTCAACGCCACACGTTCGCGAAGCACAAACTTAAGTTGACCAAAATTCCTCTTACTCAAACGCGACGAGCCCTCACGAACGTTATGCCTCAACAACGCAAACCATCGCGAACGCGTCTGCTCTCTCGTGAATGCGATGCTTCCTGACTCTAACCCTTCGCGAACGCGGGACCTCCCTCGCAAATGCAAAGGCCAAATGTCTAGACTCTCAACTTAGCCCTTCGCGAACGCGAAGGTCAAAGGTCTGCAACACTCGCAGCAGATTTTCTGCAATTTTTCTCAACTTGAAATGATCCGTTTAACCACCTGAAACTCACCCGAGGACCTCGAGACTTCAAAAAAACATGCCAACTATCCCATAACATCATTAAAACTTGTTCCAACCTTCGAAACGCTCAAAACAACATCAAAACTCCAAATTTTCATCGGATTCAAGCTTAAGAATTCTAAAACTTCCAAATTCCTCTTTCGATCAAAATCTATCAAACCACGTCCGAATGACCTGAAATTTTGCGCACACATCCCAAATGACACAACAGACTTACTGCAACTTCCGAAATTCCATTCTGATGCCTATATCAAAATCTCACCTATCAACCGAAAAATGCCAAAATTCTAATTTCGCCAATTCAAGCCTAAATCTACTCCGGGCCTCTAAAACACATTCTGATCATGATACTAAGTCCTAAATCACCTCTCAAAGCTATTCGAATCATGGGAATTGATATGTGAGCCCAATTTCACATAAGTCAACATCTAGTTGACTTTTCAAACTTAAGCTTTCTTAAACGAGACTAAGTGTCTCAAACCTTACCCAAACCTCTCCGAACCCAAGCCAACCAACCCGATAAAACATAATACTGCTGAACAAGACAATAAGAAGTAAAAATGGGAGAAACATGATGGTAATTCATGAAATGACCGGCCGGGTCATTACACTTACTAGCAAGCATATGCTTAGTAGCTTGTATGTTGATAAATAGGGAATATGATGCATTTTACACTCCTTCATGCTCAAGTTTTGATTAGAAATGTACAAAAAATACTCCCTAAAGCCTGACAAGTTGTGCTTGATTGCATGTTTGATCAACAAGGTGACAATGTGCCAAAGATCATCTCAAAAAGGATTGAAACTTGCACAAGTACGAAGACAAAGACAAAGCTCAGGCCAAACAGGGCCAGTGTGGCCACACACGATTCTATGCGGTCCGCACAAGTGAGGTTCAGAGAGGCTGACATTTAGGCTAAAAGTCTATGTGGCCACGTGAGGTTTTGTAATGTTCACACTAGGATCAATGCGGTCGCACTCGATTTAGGGCGTTCCGCAGAGAGAAGATTCAGAGAGTTGCCAAATTCACGTTTGAAAACCAATGTGGTCTGCGCTCAATTTTATGCGGACCGCTCTAGAAGCCACCGCGGCCGTACTCGATTTTGTGCGGTCCGCATTGCCCAAGTTCAGAGAGCATTTTTGTCAAGTCAGAACCTTAGTGTAGCTGCACGTGATTTTGTGCGGTCTGCACTAACCCCATAGGGGTATTTATGTCCATATTTATCAGCTTAGTATAAATAGCTTATTTTCCATTTTTAGGTTAAGCAGATAGTTTTGTACGTAGAGCTGCGCTCATGACTTGGGTTATTTTGCTATTTTGAGTAATTTTAGCTTAATTTTACCATTGAATCTTAAAATTCTTCTTAGTAATTAATTATTATGAGTTCATCTTCATGTATTTCTTTGTTTTAGTATCTAATTGTAAGTAGCTAGACCCATTAGCTAGGGTTGTGGCTCAACCCAAGTATGGATAATTGATGGGTCTTGTATTTTATGGCTTTGATTGACTAAGGGTGTTTGATATTTTAGCTAATTTCATGTTTTATTGCCAAATTAGTAGTTGCAAACACTAGTTTGTGTTTAGTTGACTTTTGCTCTTCTTGAGAAAGAGAGTCTATGTCTCTAAAATTAGTCCACCAAGGAATTGGGGCGTACTCAAGAGAATTCATAGCCCCAATTAAAGGGTTAAACCGAGAGATCGTAATACCCGACTTGAACCTTAATTGCTTGTGCAAATTTGCATACCCAGTTAGTCTTGAGAAAGCCAATTCAGGCTAAATCACTCGAACTACCGAGAGGTATAAAGTGAGTAGAATTGAGCAATGGTTATATCATACTCCGCAAATGCATCAATCTAACTTTAGACTCAAGAATCCGTCAATTGACCACCTAGGCGAAAGTCACTACCCTAGTGCCTTTTAATCATTTGAACAACTCGCAATAGTTTAATCCTATAGTAGTGTAATTGAGCATTGTACTTTATAAAATTAGAATCATAATTAAAACAAATATGTGTAGAAGTGCAATTCGGAGCAAATACACAACTCCACTTTAGATAGCCACCCAACTCCAATATCTATCTCCCTATGGAAATCGATCTCGACCCTAAATCGCATAAAAGCTGCTTCGACCTCTCTCGCTACTTAATAGTAGTGTAGAGTTGGCCTCAATCAATTTTTGGCGCCGTTGCCAGGGAGCTAACAATTTTGGCTATCTATCTAAATAGTTTTGTGTTTTGTTCTTCTTTCCCTCTTTGTTACTAATTTGTTTGTGTCACAACTTCAGGTACAAAATGTCATTAAATGCTAATGACCCTCTTGGAAATTGGATTGTGAGGGAGGAGGTTGATGACAATGGAGATGAAGAGGTGCCTCTTGCACCTCAAGGACAGTGTAGGGGCCGTCATGCCAATGCAAATGAGAACATTCCAGACCCTCATCCACTATCTCCAAGAGCGGTTCCTCGAGTGCTCCCAAACCAAGGCTATGCAAGTGCAATTGTCCCACCCCGGATCTAGGCGGGTAATTTCCAAATTACTAATATGATGTTGACATTGCTAGAGTAGTGTGGGTACTTCATGGGCGCTACCACTCAAAATGCTTACAAATATCTCAAGGGGTTTGTGGATACCTGTTGGGGGAGCAAGCAAACCAACTTGGGATGAGTAGGCGGATAAGTTCACTACCAAATTTTTCTCACCGGGGCACATGGTACACTACGGGATGAGATCTTAGCCTCAAGTAGGAGCCCACCAAACCATTACACGAGATTTCGGTGAGATATAGAACTATGGTGAAGGAATGCCCCAATGATCCAACAAACCTTATATCGGGGCATCAATACAACGAATCAATGCATAGTGAATCAATTGGTTGGGGGAAATTTCATGAAGCTGCCTTATGATGAAGCTTGTGCTATTCTTGACGAGATAGCCGACACATCCTTCGCTTGGCAAAGTAGAGCCAATGTGCCATATGGTGACCCCATGGTCACTCTTACACAAAGAACTACATGACCATGGATAGGCTATACCAGAACTTACAACAACAATGAATCAATTAGCAAAGGCACAGTTGCAAGAAGTTCAGAATCCTTGGCAAGTAAATGCTATGGAGGATGTTAACATGCTTGTTAATAATAGAAGACAGAGAGGTCAACATTTGACAATGCTTGTGGTAGATTCCAAGATGATTGTTATGATGGGCAGAATGAAAAGGTGCAATATGTGAATAATTACCAAGTCTAAAGAGGCAATTCTTCTAACCAACAACAACAATAGAGATCCCAAGGCAATTGGGGTAACCAACAACAAGGAAAAAATAATTAGAACTATCAACAACAAGGGAACAACAATTGGGGAAATCAAAATAACAATCGGAACAATCAGGGAAAGTGGGGCAACAATAACAATTGGGGCGGAAACAACAACCACCAGGGTGGATGGAACAATAACCAAGGAAATCAGGGTCAAGGATTTCAAAGGCCCCCAATGTACCAATAACCGAGTAACCCACCACCTTTTCTATCCCAGGGTCCTAGTTCTTTCAACAATGAAATGGGTAGAATTGAAATGATGTTTGGACAGATGATGAAAAAGAATGCTGACTCCGATGTGCAATTGGCTTCTCACAACACTTCAATTAGGAATTTGGAGGTCTAGCTAGGCCAAATCTCACAGTCTTTGAATACTCGCCCAAAGGGGGCTCTACCATGTGATGCAGTGGTTAACCCAAAGGGTTGTAACAATCATGTTATCGCGGTAACTACACAGAGTGGAAGAGGCAGTGATGTGAATGACTCCAAACAAAAGCAAGTTTTGGGTGATGAAGTTGAATTGCAAGAAGATGAAGTTCCTTTGGTGGTTGAGAATTTGGTTGATGAAAACGTAAATCAAAAATTGAGGATTGATATTCAAGATGCCAAGGTGGAAATGCAAAATGACGTGAACCCATCAAGGGAACACGTAATAGACATGCCAGAGATGGTTGTGCCAAAAGCCAAAGCACCCTTGCCTAGGCCACCTCCCGTTTATCCTAAGAGGCTAGCCAAGCAGAAAAATGAGAATCAATTAAAAAATTTCATTGACATGATGAAGAGCTTATCCATTAATGTGCCTTTGGTGGAGGCTTTAGAGCAAATGCCTGGCTATGCTAAATTTATGAAAGATTTGGTGACAACAAAAGATCCATGGACCGTGAAACTATCAAGATGACCCACCAAGTTAGTGCTATATTACATTTAATGGCTCCGGAGTTAGAGGATCCCGGTACTTTCACTATCCCTTGCACTATAGGAAGTGCAGACTTTGCTAAAACTTTATCTCATTTAGGGGCAAACATCAACTTGATGCCCTACTCAGTTATCAAGACTTTGGGTATTGGGACACCTAGGCCAACTTCCATGAGATTACAAATGGCAGATAGATCAATAAAGCGACAATTTGGGTATTGTTGATGATGTGCTTGTCCGGGTGGACAAATTTATCTTGCTAGCTGATTATGTGATCTTGGATTGCGAGGTAGAATATGAGGTCCCGATCATATTGGGGAGATATTTCCTTGCTACGGGGAAGGCTCTAGTGGATATGGAAGCAGGGGAACTCACTTTCAGGGTGGGTGACAAAAATGTCATTTTTCATGTGTGCAAGTCAATGAAGTAGCCTAATTGTACAGAAGTGTGCTCATTTGTAGATCTTGTCATGGCTGTGATAATTGATGATACTAGTGCAATAATCAATGCGGAGGACCCTTTGGAGGCCGTATTGTTGAATCTTGATGTCAATGATGATGAGGGCCAAGTGGAGTGCGTGAATATTTTACATAGAATAGGCTCTTATTCTTATGAGCCTAGGAAACTCTCTTTGGATCATGAAAATAGAATGACCCCTCCAACAAAGCCTTCAATTGAGGAACCTCCGGCGTTGGAGTTGAAGACATTGCCTCCACACCTCAGGTATGAATTCTTAGGCCCTAATTCAACTTTACCAATTATTTTGTCGTCTTGTCTTACTAAAAAGTAGGTAGATGCCACATTGGCGGTGCTAAAAAAGAGAAAAAAGGCAATTGGATGGACTTTAGCTGGTATTCGGGGAATAAGCCCCGCATTCTGTATGCACAAGATTATTCTAGAAGATGATGCAAAACCTTCCTTGGAACATTAAAGGAGGCTGAACGAGGCAATGCAAGATGTTGTGAGAAAGGAAGTGATCAAGTGGTTAGATGCCAGAGTGGTGTACCCTATCTCTGACAGTTCGTGGAGTTAACCGGTGCAGTGTGTGCCAAAGAAGTGTGGTATGACCGTGGTGACAAATTCTAATGATGAACTTATTCCAACCCGGATAGTGACTGGATAAAGGGCATGTATGGACTACCGCAAGATAAACAAGGTGACCCAAAAGGATCACTTCCCATTGCCTTTCCTTGACCAGATGCTTGATCGTCTTGCTAGGCGTGCATTCTATTATTTATTAGATGGCTATTTAGGGTACAATCAAATTTGGTAGCTCTAGAGGATCAGGAGAAGAAAACCTTTACTTGTCCATATGGCACCTTTGCATTTTCTCGGATGCCCTTTGGGTTTTGCAATGCACCGGCAACATTCCAACGGTGTATGATGGCCATTTTTACTGATATGTTGCAAGATATTTTGTAAGTGTTCATGGACGACTTTGGTGTTGTGGGTGATTCATTTGATGAGTGTCTGGAAAATCTGGATAAAGTGTTGGCCCGGTGTGTAGACACCAATCTTGTGCTAAATTGGAAAAATGCCACTTCATGGTTGATGAGGGCATAGTGTTGGGTCATAAAATTTCAAAGAATGGTATTAAGTTTGACAAAGACAAAATTGAGGTGATTTCAAGGCTTCTTCCCCCCACTTCTGTCAAGGGGGTTAGAAGTTTTCTTGGGCATACGGGGTTCTACTGGCGATTTATCAAGGATTTTTTGAAGGTAGTGAATCCTTTGTGCAAGGTGCTAGAAAAGGATGCCAAGTTCATGTTTGATGAGGGATGTATGCAGGCCTTTGAACTTCTCAAGAAAAAGTTGACCACCTCCCCGATCATTACCACACCTAATTAGAGCTTGCCTTTTGAGCTCATGTGCGACACGAGTGATGTTGTGGTTGGGGCAGTTTTGGGTCAAGGAGTGAACAAAATGTTTCATCCAGTGTACTATGCGAGCAAGACAATGAATGAAGCTTAAAGGAAATACGCGGTAACTGAGAAAGAGTTGTTGGCTAATGTGTTCGCAATGGGAAAATTTTGGCCATATCTTATGGGAGCCAAGGTCATAGTGCACACCGATCATGCAACTCTTAGGTACTTGATGATAAAGAAAGACTCTAAAGCGAGAATGATGCGATGGGCCTTATTCCTTAAAGATTTTGATTTAGAAATTGTGGACCAGAAAGGTAGTGAAAAACAAGTGGCGAACCACTTGTCCCTCTTGGAGGAGGATGTAAGGCCATGTGTTGGCCTAGAGATCAATGATGCATTTCCCGATGAGCAACTACTTTCTATGTCAATGAGTGATATGTAGTGGTTTGCGGATGTTGCTAATTAAACCTCGTGACTAGCATCATCCCATGCGAGCTCTCATAACTAGGGAATATGATGTATGTTACACTCCTTCATGCTCAAGTTTTGATTAGAAATGTATACAAAAGTCCCAAAAGGATCACAAGCTATGCTTGATTACAGGTTTGATCAACAAGGTGACAAGGTGTCAAACATCAGCTAAAAAAGGAGTGAAACTTGCACAAGTACGAAGACAAAGACAAAGCTCAGGCAAAATAGGGCCAGTGCGACCGTACACCATTCTGTGCAGTCCGCACAAGTGAGGTTAAGGGAGGCTGACATTCAGGCTAAAAGGAAATGCGATCACACAAGGTTTTGTACGGTTCACACTAGGATCAGTGCGGCCTCACTCGATTTAGTGCAGTCTGCAGAGACAAGATTCAGAGAGTTGCCAAATCCAGGTTTGAAGACCAATGCGGTCCGCGCTCCATTTCATGTAGACCGCACTAGAAGGCACCGTGGCCGCACTCGATTCTGTGCGTTCCTCATTGCCTAAGTTTAGAGAGCAGTTTTGTCAAGTCAGAACCCTAGTGCGGCCGCACGTGATTTTGTGCGATCCGCACTAACCCCGCATGGGTATTTTTGTCCAGATTTGTCAGCATAGTATAAATAGCTTCTTTTCCATTTTTAGTATAAGCAGATAGTTTTGTATGTAGAGTTGCGCTCGTTACTTGGGTTATTTTGCTATTTTGAGTAATTTTAGCTTAATTTTACCTTTGAATCTTCAAGTCCTTCTTAGTAATGAATTATTATGAGTTCATCTTCATCTATTTCTTTGTTTTTATCTCTAATTATGAGTAGATAGACCCATCATCTAGGGTTGTGGCTCAAACCTAGTGTGGCTAATTGATGGGTCTTGTATTTTAGGGCTTGATTTACTATGGGTGTTTGATATTTCGGCTAATTTCATGTTTTATTGCTAAATTAGTGGTTGCAAACACTAGTTTGTGTTTAGTTAACTTTTACTCTTCTTGAGAAAGAGAGCCTAAGTCTCTAAAATTAGTCCAACAAGGAATTGAGGCGTACTCAAGAGAATTGATAACCCCAACTAAAGGGTTAAACCGAGATATCGTAATACCCGACTTGAACCTTAATTGCTTACGCAAATTTGCATACCCAATTGGTTTTGAGAAAGCCAATTCGGGCAAAATCACTTGAACTACCGAGAGCTATAAAGTGAGTAGAATCGAGCAATGGTTATACCATACTCCCCAAATGTGTCAATCTATCTTTAGACTCAAGAATCCGTCAATTGACCACCTAGGCGAAAGTCACTACCCTAGTGCCTTTTTATCATTCGAACAACTCGCAATAATTTAATCCTAGCTTATAGTAGTTTAATTGAGCATTGTAGTTTATAAAATTAGAATCATAATTGAAACCAAAAATGTGTAGAAGTACAATTTGGAGCAAATACACAACTCCACTTTATATAGACACCCAATTCCAATATCTAGCTCCCTGAAATGGATCCCGACCCTAAATCAGATAAAAGCTGCTTCGACCACTCTTGCTACTCAATAGTAGTGCAGGGTTGGCCTCGATCATATGTCAGCAATGCCTTTGCTCATTATTAACATATCATCAACATACAAACAAACAATGAATATATGATTTGGAGTGTCCTTAATGTAAACACATTTATCACACTCACTAATCTTGAATCCATTTGAAAACATTGTTTGATCAAATTTCGTATGCCATTGTTTCGGTGGTTGTTTTAGTCCATATAGTGACTTAACAAGTCGACAGACCTTATTTTCCTTCCCAGGAACCACTAACCCTTCAGGTTTGTGCATATAAATTTCTTCCTCCAAGTCACCATTTAAGAAAGCTATTTTAACATCCATTTGATGGTTTTGAAGATCATACAACGCGGCTAAAACTATCAACATCCGAATAGATGTAATTCTTCTTACTATCAAGTATGTGTCAAAATAATTAAGACCTTCTCGTTGTCTAAATCCTTTGACAACAAGTCTTGCCTTATACTTGTCAATAGTATCATCATATTTCATTTTCCTTTTGAAAATCCATTTAGAACCCAAAGTTTTATTCCCTGGAGGATGACCAACCAATTCACAAGTGTGGTTGTTCAATATGGATTGTATTTTACTATTGACCGCCTTTTTCCAATATTGTGCTTCCAAAGAAGACATTGTTTCCTTAAAGTTTGAGGCTCATTTTCTAGCAAGAACGTCAGGAATTCTGGACCAAATTAAGTGGATTTCCTTTGACGTTTACTTCTTCTCAGATTTTACTCATTAGGAACAATATCCATTTTTCCTTCCCGAGGTCTCTTGGACTTTTTGTAGGATGAACAAGTTTCCTTATTATACAGATAAATATTTTCAAAAAATTTAGTGTTATCTGATTCTATGACCGTATTAACTTGAATATCACAATTTTCTGATTTATAAACCAGAAAACAATATGCCTTACTATTGGTTGCATATCTAATAAATACACAATCAACCGTTTTTGGACCTATCTTAACCCTTTTATGTTTAAGAACTTGTACCTTAGCCAAACACCGCTACACTTTGAAGTATTTCAAGCTCGGCTTCCTTCCTTTCCATTTTTCGTAAGGAATGGACTATGTTTTACTATGAGGTACATGGTTAATTATTCGGTTAGCTGTAAGTATAGCTTCCCTGACAAGTTCTGTGGTAAACCAGAACTTATCTACAATGCATTCATCATCTCTTTTAACGTTCTATTCTTTCTCTCCGCAATTTCATTGGATTTGTGCAGAGTAAGGGCAGTTGTTTGGTGAATAATTCTATTTTCCAAACATATTTCTTCAAAAGGAGATCCATATTCGCCACCCTTATCACTTCTTATCATTTTGATCTTTGTATTTAGTTGTGTTTCAACTTTACTCTTGTATTGCTTGAAAGCATCAATTGCTTCAACTTTACTATTAAGTAAGTAAGTATAGCAATATCTCATACTATCATCAATAAAAGTAATGAAATACTTTTTCCCACCGCGAGATGGTGTTGACTTCATGTCACAAACATCTGTGTGAATTAAGTGTAAATGACTTGAATTCCTTTCAACGGACTTATAAGGATGCTTAGCATACTTTGATTCTACACATATTTGACATTTAGTATTAATGCAATCAAATTTTGGCAATACTCCCAAATATATCATTTTCGGAATGTTTTGAGGTTGACGTGACCTAGGCGTGCATGCTATAAAGTGTTTGACTCAGGTAAGTAAGAAGAAGCATTAACTTTGTTGATAGGAATTGTTATTACATTTAGCTTAAAAATGCCCTCATTCAGGTAACCTTTTTCTAGATACACATCATTCTTACTTAGTACAACATTATTAGAAACAAAAATACATTTGAATCCATTCTTGACAAGAAGTGCGGTAGACACAAGATTCTTGCGAATTTTTGGAACATGGAGAACTTGGTTTGGAGTCACAATTTTTCCCAACATCATCTTCAATGCAATCTTGCCAACTCCTTCAATTTTGACCGTAGACGAATTTTCCATGAAAATTGTCTCGTCGGGTCTTGCGGGGGCATAGGAAGAAAATAACTCCTTGTTAGCACAAACATGGCAGGTGGCTCCAGAATCAATCCACCATTCTTTAGGATTTATTACCAAGTTGTATTCATACAACATGATACACAAGTCCTCCATTTCTTCAACATTTTCAACCATGTTTGCTTTATTCTTCTTCTTCTTCTTTTTCTTTTGTACATCATTCTTTGGTGCACGACAGTCCACGACCTTATGCCCAGACTTTCCACGGTTGTGGCAATTACCCTTGAACATTTTCTTGCTTGGGTAATTCTTTGGTCCAAAAGCCTTCTTTCTCTTCTTATTTTGTGGTGCCTCCTCAACAATGTTAGCTCTTATTTATGTCGAGTTGCCACGTGACTTCTTTTTTGCATTTTTGTTGTCTTTTCTATCCTCAAACGAACAATCAAGTCTTCAAGCGTCATTTCCTTACGCTTGTGTTTTAGATAGTTCTTAAAGTCCTTCCACATCGGAGATAACTTCTCAATGAAAACAACGACTTTAAAGGCCTCATTTATGACCATACATTCAACAATAAATTCATAATTAATAACAAGATAAATATTATTAATAAAATTATTGATTCGGGTCATACCTTCAGCAAGGAAGTCATGCCCAAATACTTGTAATTCTTGGACTTTAGTTATGAACGACCTAGTGTCAGCCATCTTGAAATCCAAAATCCTTGCAGCCATGAACTTATTAAGTCCGACATCCTCAGTCTTGTACTTCTTCTCAAGTGCATTCCATAACGATTTTGAAGTTTCCATGATACTATAGACATTGTACGAGCTGTCTTCCAAACAACTCAAAATGTAGTTTTTGCGCAAGAAATCAGAATGTTTCCATGCTTCAGTTACAACAAGTCATTCGTCATCTGGAGTGCCTTCAGCCATGACCGGAGGATCCTCCTTGATGAATTGCTGCAAATTCAACGCAGTAAGATAGAAGAGCATCTTTATTTGCTAACGTTTGAAGTCAATACTGAAAAACTTTTCGGGTTTTTCTGCTGGTGCCATAGCATGAGCAGGAGTTAAACGGCTCGATGAAGCAACAACACTCGTAACAATAACACCCTTTCCATTAGCATTAGTTTGGTCCTCATTTGCCATTTTTCTGTAAAGTTGGCAACAAACAGAACTTTTTTAAAATCATTGAAGGTCTTATATCTTCAAACTGAATACCAAATTAAAGAAGGTGTAGGTCTCCGATTGGGTGGTTTGAAGTGGGTGAAGTAGAATTGATAGGACCGGATCTCGTGCACCAGGCTATGGAGAAAGTTAAAATCATTCAGGAAAGGATGAAAACTGCTCAGAGTCGCCAGAAATCCTATGCGGACGTTCGTCGCAGAGAGTTGGAATTCTAAGTTGATGATTGGGTATTCTTGAGGGTGTCTCCTATGAAGGGAGATGCGATTTGGGAAGAAAGTAAAGTTGAGTCCTAGGTATGTTGGATCGTATCGGATCGCTCAACGGATAGGGCAAGTTGCTTATAAGCTGGAGTTGCCCCCTGAAATGTCCCTCGTGCACCCGGTGTTCCATGTGTCTATGTTAAGGAAAGTGGTTAGAGATCCGTCCACCATCGCACCAGTAGAAGACATCAAGGTTACTGAAGAGTTATCATATGAAGAAATTCCGGTTGCTATTCTTGATAGACAAGTCCGTAAATTGCGAATCAAGGAAATTGCTTCAGTTAAAGAGTTATGGCGAAATCAACAAGTCGAAGAATCCACTTGGGAAGCATAAGATGAGATGAAAGAAAAATATCCCCATTTGTTTGAACAAGTCTAGCAGTGATCGTGCGAACTCTTGTCCCTAGAGAACTGGCATAATATCCCATTTGGTGAAAAGACACCCCATTTCTCCCCTAAATGCTTTACTATTGTAATTCTTCAAGTTGTGCCGAAATTGTATGTGTTGTGATTATTTGAGTCATATGCAAACCCTTCTTGGTAAATGAAAAGTTTTGTAAGAACTCTTGTGATAAGTAATTGGCTTATGATAGTATAGATTGGTAATGATTAATTTACATGTGTATAGTGAATCGAAGTTGTTAAACTATATGTGACTCATTGTAGTAATCAAACTATGTGAAAAAGTTCGTCAAGTGATTGAATATGTGCAGCTGTTGAGGTAATGAATTGTAATTTGTAGGGATGATAGGAATTGTGTAATGGTGTTTGAAAATATGTTTCGGGGGCTCTCTGACAGGTAGATATGTCCATAATACAAAGGAAACTCTGGCATAATTTTTCTAAAAATATGGGAGTTAGTGAAATTTTTGAGAGTCTGCATATCATGTTTTTCAAACCAACTGATTTTCAAAAATCCTCATTTGAGGATGAATGATTTTAAGTGGGGGAGGATTTAAGGCCCTGTAAAATTTTGTGCTCAAAACCTAGTAGCTCGTAGTGCCAAGATCCGAATATGTGTTAGTAACGGTTCAGACCCTTTTTACTGATTTTGCATTTAAAAATCAAGAATCAAAATTTTCCAGAAAATTTCCATTATGCGGTCCAGAATGCGGTCGCAGATCAAGTATACGGACCGCATTTTTGCAGCAGAGTTAACCAGTGAGTTAGTCGAAATTGAAGTTGAAAATGCGGTCTATTATGCGATCGCATAATCAATATGCGGACCGCATAATCATCGCATAAATTCCTCAAGGATTTATGAAGGTCAATTCTGCGGCGCATTATGCGACCACATAATAGAAATGCGAACCGCATTTCTGTCGCAAACGCATACAGAGAAGTTAGATTTTAGGAGCACTTCTGCGGTCCATTATGCAGACCATTTTTCCACTATGCGATCACAGAGTGCAACCACAGACCCGACTCGGCTCCAGATTTTCTAATTTTTCAACCTGATCTCCTCTTTAATAAAACACCCCAACCCTTCATTTTTACATATTTTTCTGGATAAAACTAGAGAGAAGGGAGAGAGGGTTCTTGAGAGAGAAAGTCTCATCTTCATCAATTTGACTTTCCAACATCGACAGGCCCGGAAATTCTTGAGTATTATCTTCATCTCCATTCTTGCAGGTAAGGTCCCAAACTCTTTTTCATTGATTTTCAAATTTTAATAAAAAGCGAGATTCTTAAGCATTGATTCTTGGTAATATGGGTCGAAACACTCATGCATGTCTATTAAAGCTTAAAATCTAGTAAGAGTAATTAGGGGGGAGTAAAGAATTGTGTAAAGGAGGGTTGATAACCTAAATATGTTCGGGTAGCGATTATGAACTTTGATTCTAAGAAATATGTATTAATTTGTCCACTAGATCGACGTTGCCAGGCTTTTTGGTAAAGTTGAAAGTAGATATTCAAAGGAAATTCGGCTCTAGGTATGTATGGCTAACTTTGATCTTTGTAGAATCGCCTTGTTTGGTGTACGAATGTTTGGTATGGAATATCTACGTGGCTTATTCATGAAAATTATTGTGATTTGTATGATTGTGATTGTTGTGGAATTCTGGTGATTGGTTTGATTGAGTGTTGTGGTAAGAGTTGAGAAATAAATGATGGAAGAAAATCGTGAATGATGCAACTGGAACAACTATGATAACCACATTTATGGCTTATTGTGTGCAATTATCGTTGTAATGTAAAGCACATGTGAGTTGTTGGATGTGAAGGAAAATAGTATTGATGGTTATGGAAATACTTGTAAATTGTTGTTGTTATTTCTTAAGAAGTGTTGTTGTTGATCCTTGTGAATTGTTGATTGTTATTGTGTTGTTTGTGGATTGTGACTATACGGTGGGATCGGGTTGCGCGCCGCAACACGAAGTTATAAGGTATGGGTTGTGGTGATAAGGATGGACGAGGTAATAAGGGTGGACGAGGTAATAAGGGTGGAAAAGTGATCGAAATCACTATTAAAATAAATATTTGAGCAAATTGTGAAATCATTGGTGTGGAATTGTGGAAGGTGGATAACAGGAGAGATTGAAAACTTGTTTGGCTTGATTGTTCCTTTTCTTGTGCATTTGATTGTTGTTTCTATTAGTGTTACCTACTTGTATATGGCTTGAGTTTACTTGGAGCAAGTTTTTTCATACATACCAGTACAATTCAAGTGTATTGACATCCTTTTTGCCGGGGATGCTACATTCGTGTTATGATTGTAGGTGGATCCATAGGCCGTACTCCAGTCCACCGACCGTAGCTCTTAATCCCTTCCCGCCAGCTCAATTGGTGAGCCCCTTTCCTTTCGAGGCCCTGCATGGCTCATGCCGCCTTTATTCTGGAGTATTATTTTGGTATTTGTATAAGGTATAGCCGGAGCCTTGTTACCGGCAAGTGCGATATCATCCCTTTTCATGTTTAGAGGCTCTGTAGACAGGAAATGTGGGTCATGAACTTACGTAATATGTATCTTGCACGTTGGGTTATGTAAAGTGTAAACCACGCTACGAATCATGTACCATATGTATGTTTTGTAATAAAAAGGTGTTTTGTTTGTAAATGGTTATTTCTCTTGGCTAATAAGTAATAAAAAATACGAGGTAATACGTGGGCTAGGAGAGGCACTCAGGTCCGCTTGACTGGGGCTACCCGGTCGAGTGCCGATCATATCCCTTGGATTCAGGGCGTGACAGGCACGACTGGTTCCGGTCGAGCTGATGGGCAATGGAACCTCGAAGAGAACATTGATGAGGCCTCGACTCGTGCGGTTGGATCCGGTGCAGCCCTCAAGGGGAGAACTGTTGTAGCCGATATAGAGAGACTGGAGTTCAGGGCCATTCGGGAGAGCGGGTCGCTATTTGGAGAAATTGGCAATTTGAATGATCTAATCTCGAACTATCCTATCTCCTCCGGGGAGCTGCGTGATGTCGAAAGGGTGGTCGGTGCCAAAGCCAGGACTTCTCCCAAAGGGGGGAATTTCATTACCGATATTTTTGACGGCGTGATCAACAGGGGCAACCTCAAGATTCCCGGTGCTGTTAGAGCGGCAGAGAAGTCTCTGCAATAGGTGATAGTCTTCCCTTACATGTTTTATTTCCGTTCTTGGGTATTTTCTTGGTGCCTTGTTTATCTTTCCTCATTATGTCACAGTGTAAGGAGATGTACGATCACGCCATCCTTCGACTCTAGGTGGAGCTTTCTTGCTGCGCGAAGGAGCGTGACAATCTTGCTTCAAAACTTTGGGACTCGGAGGCACGTGGTGCCCAGGGGCATAGAGAGTTGGGGGAGCTTCGAGGAGTTTTAGAGGTGGCGCTCCAGGAGAAAGCTGCTCTTGCTGCTCAGGTATTCTGCCTCGTTCATACTTGTCCCTTTGCCCCACATTCGCGTATTTTCTGGATTTATATATTTATCAGCCAGTCCTTCCTCGCAGGTCGAGCAAAGTAGCTCATGGATTTTTTGGCTGGAGGCGGAGATTTCCGGGCTGGAAGAGCAAAATGAGGTTATGGCCGGGGAATTGGCAACATCTCGAGACCTTCATGCAGACACTCGTAGGGAGAACGTTGCCTTGGCTGCGGCTAAATCTGAGGCTAAAATAGATGCTTCTACTTATAAGGAGGATGCGACCACGTCACATATGATGGTTCATGACATGTCCATGGCAGCCTACCAGAGACTAACACGAGCCGTCGAGTATGCCAAAGCGAAGGCCAAGAGGCAAATCCTAGAACAATTCGAGACTAGAGGCTTTGAGTTATTTGCCAATTTGGAGGAGGCTCGTGTGATGGAAGAAAAATTGGTGCTCTTGCACACTCTCGATAGGGGAAATGATGATAGCGGCGAGGAGTACTCTCCTAGCTTTTTGTGTATCCCCTTTTTCTTTATATGTTCCCTTCTTCAGAAGCAAATAGTGTACAGACATTTTATCTTCTTGTTGACATGTATAAAAAGGGTTTTTGTTCTGTCCGTTCCTCTTCTTGCTCACTTATCTTTGCGTTCCAGTATTGGCCCTTTGGGGCTCCGAGGATGGCCGCATCCTGAAGCAGATTTGATACTTCCTCCGGATCTAATTTTTGTGACGTCGGGGATCTCCCAAGGCTCTTCGATCTTACTAGTCATACGAGCGCCTCACATGATTCTGCCATTACACTCCCCAAGGATAAGGTGATGTTAATGTGGCGAGGATTAATTGGCCCCTCTGGACAATTGAGCGGCTGTCGTTTAACCTTTATATATTTGCTCATCAGGCCTTCAAACGTTGATTTCGCAAACTTTTATAAGCCTATCTTCTCTGCAGAGCCTTTCTCTTGGAGAAAGTTCTTCCTCTCCCCCGCCTCAGAGTGTTCTTGCTAGGATCCTCATCTTCTTTGCCTTTGTCCTGCTATAGTCATAGCTGCTTCCTCGACTCCTGATCCTATGACAAAAAAGATTCCCTGCTGCGCTCAGTCTTTGGTTTGTACCGGTGGATCATTCTCGACATCGGGGGAACAAGATCTGGGTCGCCCTTTCTCGGGGAAAGTCACCACATCGGGGAAAGCCCCCAACGTTCCAGGTCATCGAGAGTGTGTGTCAAGGATCACTTCATCGGTGAGGGAGGAAAACCTCAAGATCATTAGGAAACAGTGCGGATGGGGAGAGGGCACGATCTTGGGAGTATCCTCCCCCGAGGAGAACATAAGGACATACGCTGAGGGGTTCTTGAGTGTGTATTTCCACGCTTTCGTGCCGGGTCCCTCGGATCGGGTTGTGCTTAATTTCTACCAGAGGTATCAAGTAACGTTGGCGCAGGTTCATCCCTTTCTTTGGAGAATAGTGCGCTCGATGAGATACTTTACTGACCGGGCCAGGATAGAATTCACCCTTAGTTATCTCGTGAGGTTGTATTGGCCATTATGTTATCGGGGCCTAATCGCTCTCCATCGTAGATCAGTTAGAGCTCCAGGGATTGGCAGCGAGGGTGACCCGGACTGCGGATGGATGAATTAGTTTGTGCAAATTCGAACGATCGATGCTATACCTGAAGAATTTTTGCTCTTTCCTGAGAGATGGAACCTAATGCGTAAATGCTTTGTTTGAACTATTTTTAACTTAGCATGGGGTTGGCCCTATAACGACGATTTTTTGCTCTTTGTTCATAGAAACTCGCTGCTTCCCCGGCGAGATCCCGTAGTTAGCCGAATGGTCCCGTAAGCTAGCAAACTCAGTTTATGATAGGCATCAATGGCAAGATCTATCAAAGGGGAGGTAGGAGGCAAAGCATCACGGTAGGTTTTTGACTTGTTGGCTTGTTAAGGATCCGCTTCCATCTTGCTGGCTCATTTGGTTTATCTATTGCAGGCGCCAGGAGTCTCTTCGAGGTGAGGCAGAATTCCCCGAGGGAGGAAAAGAGATCGTTGACTCCGGAGCTAGGGAGCATCGAAAAAGGAAAGATGTCCCAGGGCGCAAGGAGGCCTGTAATAGGGCGACCTTTTCACGGCGGTTAAGGGGAAATGATGCGGTCGATCGATAGTTTCCCGGGGTTGGGGTATCATCGGACGTTGCTTCAGCATTTGGCGAGGCTCATCGCTTTGGCCTGATGGTGAGTTTCGGTTGTTGTAAGAATGTTTCGGACTTACATCCTTCCCTTTTCTTTTTGCCCACCCGACTTTCTTTCTCAGGTTTTTGATAGGCTCAGAGCCGAAATGCTTCGTTATGAGGCCCCACTACAGGATGCTCGATACAGGGAGAAATCCTTAAGACTTCTTTGTGAGGAAAAGGAAAGCGAGCTCGACTCTCTACGGTGTGAGTCTGTCTGGTCCAGGAGGCCCTTTTGGAAAAAGAGGTATCCAACATTTTGTGCTAAATTGCACTCCCTTTTTGCTGACTTGAGATGTTGTTTTCTCAGTTGGGGGACAGAGTGAGTGAACTGGAGCAACTTTGGGGAAAAGTTGGAAAAGCCAAACATGAATTCAACGAGCTACAGACGCATCTGAATATCCATTCCGAGGCAAAAAAGAGGGATCAGGCCGGGGTTTCCATCCTTGAAGCGCAAGTTCAGGCTGCTCGTGCGAATGACTTTACTTGGGTGAAGATGATCATGAAATTGTCATACGACCTTTCGAGGGCAAAAACCAAGGTGGTGAATGCTTAGGCCGAGGTGGTGATGCATAATACCAGGTCAGGATAGAAAATGGCAGCTTACGCGAGGAATGCCAATGCCTCTAAAGATGAGTTGCAGAAGACCCTCGATCGTGCCGATAATAGCAGAGAGTACACGAGGTACAGATCTCGGAGGGAAATCTTTGAGGAGATTCACACAGGGGGCTTTGATCTTTCGAGGGAGAGCGAGCAAGCCAAAGGAGAGGAGGAAACCGCTGGGCTATGACTGCCGGAAAAAGCATAATGATCGCTTCTTGCCTCATTTGTTATGTATGTATGGTTTTCAATATTCTACACAGGTTGGGGATGCGCCTTGTCGTCATAAAGTAGCAATAAGAGGGGGAACCCCACAACTTATATTCTTTTTATTTCTGTTTGTTGGAATTTCAATTGGGTCGATTCGATCCTGGACTTTCCCTAAGGCTTGTATGCTTTGCTCGTTGCCAGGTTTAGTCTTCGAGTCGAGATCCGACTTGAGCTCAATTTACCCTCGAGATTGGTGCTCATCTGGGTTGGCGGCATTGGCTTTTATTTCTCGCCTCTGGGGGTTGGTCGTTTTAACTTATTTAGGGTCCAGTCTCCGAGTCGCATTGCGATTCAAGCATTAATTGAGCCTTAACCTGTCAGTTTTGGTTGGCGACAAGGGATTTTACGCTTTTTGGTCATAGAGACTTTTTGATATGTGGCTCGTTGGATTGTTTTAGTTAACTATTTTGGATCCGGTGTCCGAATCGAAATACGATTCGAGCTCACTTTAATCCTATAAGTGTCAATTTGGCTGGCGACAATGGCTCTTACACTTTTTGGTCATTGAGACCCTTTTGATATATGGCCCGTAGGCTTGCTTAGCTGGAGACTGTGGCTCTTATGCTATTTTTGCCCGTGGGCTTTTTGTAGGATTTGTATTCCACTTGTTAAGGTCCTTTTAGAAAGACTTTTTCCTCACCCGTCGTCGGTTGCAGAAGAACCTCGATTTCAAGTCGTAATTGGAGATATTTCGAGCACCTCGGAAGGTTCATCACCCGTTGTTTGCCTTTTTAGGGAAGCCTATTTTAATCGGTTCTTTCCAAAATATATTCGAAGTGGTGGCCTGTGATTTTTATTTAGCGACGGTCCGGCGTCCCTGAGTCGCATTATTTTGGCTGTATCAGCCGTTTTAACCGTAGTCATATATTTTTGGCCATAGAAATTTTTGATCCCGAGTGATATTTTAGGCGTATACACCGAGGGTATGCCTTTATGGTATTCTTACAAATGCGACGTATAGCCTAAACTTCGGGATTTTCATGCATGTTGAGGTCTTACAGTTTGTCATGCCTATTGAGGTCTTACAGTTTATCATCCTTTTGAGGACTTATAGTTTGTCATGCCTATTGAGGTCTTATAGTTTTTTCGGTGATGTAGTATGGCGATTGTCATCAGTCTTCTGAGTCATCAAGTTGTTTAAGCATGAAGACCACTTTTTGTGAACTCGGAGCTGCGTTTTTGGGGCCGTATGAGCCCGCGTCACGCCATTACCGCTAAGTCTTCGAGTATCTCGAAATATTTTTGTTGGAGAGGCCCCTACTGGGGATGCATTTGAGATTCCCTTTTCCAAAGTATGAAATGCCAATCAATATTCTTTATTGCTCGGCGTAGATATATGTTGTTTAATACATGCCGTTCTATTATTTTGGGTCCAACCCATGCATTTATTCCCTATTGGGGCTTTATTCATTATTTTGTGGCACCGGACCGGTCATAATAAGGATCCCGTAGGCTTGCTAGGGCCTTCATGGGAGGAATGTCGACGTTGGTTTGTTAAAAACCCCTACCGGTAGAAAACCCGTTACGGGATAAAAATATCTAATCAAGGGAAAAGAGTGCTACGGTCATTTTGAAGCCTGGGAATATTTAAGTCGGGATATCATCTTGATTACCTTGGTTACTACCCTGCACAAAGGCAATAGTGAAGTAGATTATGGGGAGAGGGATAGGCGCTTATACCTCGGCAATGGCGCATCGCGAACTTTGGCATTTACTTAGCAGTTTCCAAGTGGTTCTTTATTTGAACGTGCTCGGGTGGACCGTTCAGAAGATCGTGGTGGCAACTTCCTGAGGCTTGTCTATTTTTCTCCCCTTTGCCATTCCTTCTCCCTTCGATTGACATTTAGCCCGGCTGCTGAGGAATTCTCGAAGGTGCCCCTCGTTTGAGCAATCGGGCCACTTCCTCTCGGAGTTGCCTGTAATCTTCAGTTCGGTGCCCACATGAGTGGTGAAACTCACAAATTAAGTTTTAGTTTCTATGGGAAGGGTCTGAATGCAAAGGTCTGGGCCATCTGGCGTCTCCGATCTTGCTAATGGCAAACACGATGTCTGGCACATCGACGCTGAAGTTGTACTCCAATAAGTGGGGCACGTTTATTGGAGCTATGTTCCGATCGACCCTCGCCCTATTGATGAATCCTAGAGGATCCTATCCTCTATCTATCCTTCGTTCATTTAGAGGTAGGTTGCGTCTCGGGGTACGGTTGGTACCTTTCATTATTTGGTCTCGCTTCTCTCACAAGGAGTCTGTTCGAGTATATTCAGCCCAAAGGGGATCCCGTTAGTCGTCCTCGGCCCTGATCTTTGACTGGTATCAATTGTGGATGTCTCTCCAAGTCACGACCGGGTATTAGATCACGTTTTGATTCAGCTACTTCGAGGCCACTGACCTTCGTTCGTTTAGGCCTTGGGCGAAGGCCTGTACCACCCACTCGTCGGAGACTGGTGGCAGTTCCATTTGGAAGCGGGATACGAATTCCCACAACATCTCATTCTCTCTTTGCTTGATCTTGAAAACGTCGAACTTCCTCGTTGCTACCTTGATGGCTCCTGCGTGCGCCTTTACGAAGGAATCTACTAGCACATCGAATGAATCTCTGGAGTCAGGAGCCCCCTTCGAAAGTGTTTCCCCGAATGTTTTCAGCAATACAGACTCGATTTTGTCATTATTTATATCGTTGTCTTTTACATGCTGGTATAGGCGGTGACGTGGTCGTTGGGATCGGTGGTGCCATTGTATTTGGGGAGCTCCAAATTCTTGAATTTTTTGGGAATGGGCTTCGAGGCCGCTTTCTCGGGGAACGGCCTCTGAACGAATTTCTTTGAATCCAGACCTTTTAGGACCGGGGGTGCTCCCGAGATATCATCCACTCGAGAGTTGTAGGTGTCAACTTTTTTTATCATTGGCCGCAATCATTTTTTCACCCGATTTGACCCTTTTGGTAAGGTCCTTCGGCATCTTCACTATGGTGGGGTCAACTGTTGACCCTATATTATTTGATCTTTTGGGTATTTACTTGACGGGGGAGCTGTCTCCGATGCTGTTGTGCTGGGAGTTCTTGGAAGGCTTTGCAACTGAGCAATAGCCAGTTGTTGTGCGTGCAACATTTCAAAAATAACGTGAAGACTAACTTCCTATTTTTACTGGGCCGGGATTTTTTGAACTTCCTATCGGTGGCTGTGTCGCACGCTTCTGCCGGCTTAAGAAGTTTCATTGACTTGTTGTGCGTCCGGTGAGTCTGCGTTCGCTAGTATTGGTCCGGGTGCGTTATCGTGATCCTGTAGTGGTGCTCCGGCGGCCGGGGTAGCTACCCCATTTTCCTTGTGATCTTCGAGGCGGTCGTTCTCAGCTCTGTTCACTGAGCCAGACATTTTTACCTGAAATCAAAGGTTCTTGGACAAGAAAAAATAAGAAAAATAATATGCGTTTGCGTGATGAAACTAGCAAGAAAATAATCACCATTATTTTTAGCTCCACGGTGGGTGCCAAACTGTTTGTCGTGAAAATGGTAACGACGTTTAATTTATAAAATGAGACTCTAAAAATACGTGATCTATTACCAAGCTAGTTTTCAGAGCAAATGTTGCTAGTATTATGAATTTTAATGATTGGGGAGGGGGGAGATAAACGAGGTAACGACCGAACCAAAGGGCTACCCTGGTGTAAGCTTGGTCGATTGGGACTTCGAGGTCGACCTCGAGGTCGAGTTCGGGTTATTGGGACACCCAGGAGCAGTATAACAGCTAGAGATATAATCAAACGAAGCTACTTATAATTGAAATTGAGTTACACGATGAAGAACACTTATAGAGGCAAAGGATATCGAAGTATCCTTAGTATTAGTGAGAGCCAATAAGTATTAGTAAGAAGAGATAGAGATAGAGAGAGATAGATAGATAGATAGAGAGAGAGAGAGAGAGAGAGAGAGAGAGAGAGAGAGAGAGAGAGAGATATTATTGCACTTTGTAGAATTATGGAGACTTAGTTACGCATACATGTATGTCTAATTTACAAAATATGGAGATGCGATGGCTTGAATCGACATCCAAACATAGGCTAGGGATGGCTTGAATCCCCTTTTTATAGGAGAGGAAACTTAGTTACGCATACATGTATGTCTAATTTACAAAATATGGAGATGTGATGGCTTGAATCGACACCCAAACATAGGCTAGGGATAGGCTGGTCCTGTCAGACTCAACTGCATGCCTTGGGGGCTTCCTTTCTTTATCCCGATCTCAGCCTCGAATCAGGTCTTGATACAACGCGAAGGAAAGGACTAACTTGTGGCTTTATATCCTCGGGGTCTCGAGATATCTTACTGAGGTGGCATCATGTCCTCGAGGTGTCGAGGTACCTCCCCGTAGTGGCTTAATGGCGGGGAATCAGGCCCTCTGATTTCACCACGTACAGTGCTTTTACTCTCAATAATATGGCACGACATCACCCTTAGTTCTTTTACTCTCTATAATATGGCACGACATCACCCTTCGTGCTTTACACTCTCCCTCACATGATAATGTATATAGAATGGCACGACATCACCTTTCCTGCTTTACACTCTTCCTTACCAAGCATATGTATATCAATGACAAACAAGGCAGGAAGCACAAATAACATCAAGGAGAGTGTTTACATGGATATTCCAAATGAATCCTAATCGCTACTTCCCAATGCCAATAATAGTTCAATAACCCTCAAGGATCGTATTATTCAAGTGTCTCAATAAATCTCACAAATGATCTACAACACGAGTATAGAATCTAGTATCTCAAGAATATCAGCCGTAGTAATGTATTAATAATTACACATAGTGATGACCGAATTAGACACATCAATGTATTATGCGAATTCCGTCAAATTTGATCAAGTTATAATAAGCTATGTCTTGATTTCTAACATTTAAAACTATGTTCTTAGTATCTAAGAGTGGCGTAAGGCATGAAGCAAGAAGGTCACATAATTTTAAAAACACAAATATAACATAATCTACCACCCGATCATGATTAACCCTGGCACATAGATATACGCTCGTCATCTCATATATATATCACTCCCTCATGTAGCAGACAATGTCAAATAGATGGAGAAATTCCCTAACCAAAGTTAGAAAAGAAACGTACCTCAATTCAGCTAACTCAACAATAAATTTAGCCTTTTTCCTTTACAAATTCTCCTACGCTTGACTCAATCTAGCCAACAACAACTTGAATACATCATACAATGCAAGAGAAAGTAATTTCTATTAGTAAAATTGTGTTTTTATTAGATTTCTAAAAAGTCAACAAAAGTCAAACCCCAGGCCCGCCTGGTCAAAACCCGGGTCTAAGGGTAGGTCTTGACTACCCATAGCCTCACGAGTCCAAATATATATATTTTTTTAAAATTCGAGTCCTATTTGACTCTCAAATCCCAAATTTTCATTTTTCAAAACTTTGAGAAAATGCCCAAAATTTTCCTTAGTTTTCTCATGAATTTGATGTTAAATCTTATATAAAATCATGAAATATAGTTGAGAATTGATTAGAGGCACTTACCCAATGATTTGGTATGAAAATCCCTTCACAAAATCACCTCTCATCAAAGCTAGGGTTCAAAATATATCAAAACTAAGTTAAGTCTCGGAATTCTCAGCATTTAACAGGCTGCAAATGTTGCATTGCGACATGGGGTTCGCAAATGTGAAGATCTTATCGCAAATGTGAACCAGAAGATTTCCTGACAAGGTTGCATTTGCGACCCAATACTTCGCAAATGCGAAGACCAACATTTCGCAAAAGTGGCAAGGTTCTTCGTAAATGTGAATCTTCCCCAACAGCCAGTACCAACAATCAAAGTTTATGAAAAATCATTCCGAAACCAATCGAAAACTCACCCGAGCCCCCGAGGCTCCAAACCAACCATGCACCCAGGTCCATTAACACAACACGAACTCACTCGCGCTATCAAATCATACAAATAACCTCTAAAACCAAGACTCGGATGCCAAAACGCATGTAGATCAAACTAAACTACAAGAACTTCTAGAATCGCAACCAAACGTCCGAACCATATCAATTCAACTCCGAATGGCGCCAAATTTTGCACACAAGTTCTATATGACAAAAAAACTTACTCAATGCTTCAAATCATGCATAAAAACCTCGAAACACCGAATCACGCCTCAAGTCTAAATCAATGAACTTTGAACTTCAACTTCTACAACCGATGCCGATATCTATCAAATCACGTCCAATTGACTTCAAATTTGGCACACAAGTTACATTTGCCATTACAACTATATTATAACTTTCAGTATCAGAATCTGACCCCAATATAAAAAAGTCCACTCCCTGTCAAACTTCTGAAAATCAAACATTCTCCAATTCAAGATTAATTCGACTACGGACCTCCAAATTCCAATTCGTACGCGATCCTAAGTCCAAAATCGCCCGACAGAGCTAACAAAACTGACAGAATTCCATTCAGAGGTCAAATGCTAAAAAGTCAAACTTGGTCAACTCTTCCAAGTTAGTGCTTAAATCTTGAAGTTCATTCTTCCAAAAGGATTCCGAATAACTTGAAAACCAATACCGACGATGTACGCAAGTCATAATACATCATGCGGAGATAATCGAGCCCTCAAAACACCGAGCAAAGTACAAATACTTAAAACGACCAGTCGGGTCCACCACTTAAACATACGTTCATCCTCGAACATACCAGGAGTCGTTCCAAAGCTATCAAATCACTGTTTAACCTTACTACGCATAAACCCGGGGGTGATCCCACGTCACCATGTTCCACATAAGCCCATCAATACAAAATAATTGGAGATCCTTATTTCAACCTTGGTTCTTAAACCTTAGAGTCCAATCTCTATCATCTAGAATTCATTACAAGACCAAATCCCACATCTATACATTGTATAAGTCTGAAAAAGCTATATCAAGTCATAACCATAACCCACGATGTAATCACATGATATACCCCCATCACTTCGACACTCACAGTAGGAACTGCTGACCACCATTACTGCCCAAAAATAAACCCGATGCTGGTAGCAAATGTCATATCGATTATAACCCCATTTAAAAACCTTGATACCCTACCGATGATGAAAGAAACACACATAACTGCTTAACCACTCATATGATCACTAAGCCAATAAACTCACTCATCCGACCAGGGCCATTGTCCAAATCTTTAGAAAAAATATAGTATTATTCTTCCATACCTTCCAAATCCCAATAAAATAGTGCAAATCTCAGTTCTAGAAACCTTATCTCATCCAATACAACCTCACCGACGAGTATCAACAATAATCATATGGAGCCCCACAAAACCCGATTCCGTACACTAATAAGTAGTAATTCAGACATGACGGATAACAGTAAGAAAACTAAATAAGAAGACCACTAAGCAATTTAAGTAGGCAGGGAAATTTTAGAATTTTACTATGAATATTTTCAACAAGGTGAAAACAAAATATACAAAATAGGAGTAAGGAGTCACATTTCTTCAGTGTACCATTGCAGCGTGCAACCTGATCCCATCATATCAATCCACATAGGGTACCCATCGAGCCATAATACTTGGGATCACTGATCATATGTGCGTCAACATCAAACACATCAGAGTGCACAAAAATATAACAGTGGGAAAATCATTAAGAACAAACAATACTGAGAAGAACAAGCATAACTATGGTTAAGCAAATCGACATCACGAAGGCCACCTCACCCATAGTGCCATGAGGCCTAAACTGAACCATAATATGCGTCTGAAGAATCATTTAATCCTTACAACTTATGAGCCAAGGTGCGAATAACATCCATTCTGCCCAATGATATAAATGTGGTAACAAGTGCACAAGAACAAACAAATCCGATCCGATACAGAATACACATTCTCATTATGCTCAAGAGCAACCCCCAAACCGATTTTCGATCATCCCCAAACATGTAATTAGCCTTCCATAAGTCTGTATCAACCTTTCCATAATACCTACCATCAATAATCCAATCCTTAAAATTTTTTCACAACACGCAGCCAAGGAACAATCTGCCAACAAGAACCTCCAGTCTCTGGATCTCACAATTACCAGAATCTTCCTATCTAATTCAAACACCGCTACTCAAATGGCTGATGCGTCACCCATAATCCATCATTCTATGAAAAAAAAATACTCATAAGTCAAACACAATGCACCTTCCAACATGCGAACTCTCCTCCGAGGAGAACACATAGTGTCACCAAAACCTTAGACACCCGAAATCGTCCATGTCATCAAGAACCCATATCCCTCTCTCCAAAACTAAACTACAACCTTGTACATGCAACTTTTCAACCCCATACGACACATCGCCCTAAAATGATAACTCGCGACACTATGATAATCTCATAGTCAACTATAAACCATAAGCTAATTGAACACCTCATCAACCAAGAATCTTTCATTCAACTCAATCCAGGAGAACACAACCATACGCAATATAGCTTCTATACCCGTGGTAAACACAAAATCCAGTCATGGTCATAACCATGATAAATTCTTCGCAACTCAGTAACACATAATTGAGTAATCAGAACCAATCGCCTCTAACTCAACCAAGTCACGCAGACTGCCAATCCAAAAGTAACTGAATCCGATATGACCGCCCTGAAGTAACCTCTTGGGAACCCAAAGCCATTTCTTGCATCACTCCAATATTGACATGTAGGACTTTCTTGACAAGGAAATATCGCAGATCCAATTACCATTCTCTACCATTTTCAAGCCCACCCATAGACAAAATTCAAAAGTCCATAAAGGCTACATAAGACCTGGGGCTCGCCAGAACCTTCACGATAACCACTTATCTTACTCTGATCTTCGGTGTACATCTAATATGCATCAAGCAACCTGTGCTTCACCAACATATGCCTATTCTAAGAAATAACCAAGCAATCTCTCGATCCGGAAACTGATACGACCCATGATCCTACAATCCGATCGTCATTAGCAGACTCCACACTCAACTCAAAGCCATATAACACATTATCAACAACTCATATTATGAAATCTTCACAACATTCCCTAATCCCGCACGACTATTTAGCTGAATACTTGAAAAACTCATGCAATGCTGATCATAGAACACCCCGAAGACTCTGCTAAGTGCTTACCCATCATTGCAACAGTCAAACAACCTCCCAAAATGATCTAAAATGATGACATATGCACTCCCACCTAATGGAAACCTCATACGAGACACACGGTCCAAACTCATCATACAGGGGATGGCCCACCGGTTATACTCAAATAGACACCTTGCCATGAACCCACCTTAATCACAATAGCCAAGCCACCAACCAATCTTCCCTAATCTGTGCTTACCAACCAGACATATGAACCCGCCTCATACGACAAATGAATGACTAGAAGATTTAACATTGCATCTCCTTCTGAGGCTAGACAACACATCGCGATGATAATCAAACATCCATAGCCCGTCTGTAGCATCACCGATCATCAGCATATAGCAAATACTTAGTGCACAACATCACATATGAGCGACTGAGAGGAGTCAAAGTCGTAGATTTCAAGCTAAAACAATGTCGCACGATAAGGAAAAAAGAAAGGGAAATTTTTGCTAAATGACCTGTAGCCTCCTGAATATAGGTATGGACGTCACCATACTGATTCACTAGACTCTACTAGACATTTGCTCATGAATCATAAAACCTACGGACCTCGTGCTTTGATACCACCTTGTCACGACCTAAAAATCATTGATGGTGATGTCATCAAACTCAATCCGATAGGAAAGCCAACTAATAGAAAATACAATCCAAAAGAGATTATAGCACTAATCATGAGCTTCTAAGGCTTGGAATTTACAAAGATGGTACAAATAATTACACGATCTGTTTGAAATTTACATATCAAATTAGCAAAAGCTAAGCTACCAAGGATAAGTGGAAGTTATATCCGAAAAGAACGAACATCTTTAGAGTCAGCACCCGACATCACCAGCAGCTCCACTGCAAAAATCTACATGCAATGTGCAGAAGTGTAGTATCAGTACAACAGATCCCATGTACTGTTAAGTATCTTGTCTAACCTCATCGAATTAGCGATGAGACTTTTTAGTTAAAATATACTTACCAATGCAACCTGCACCGTAAATTAGCAATAGAACTATATCATGATATAATAGAGTAGAATACATCAAATGGATATGGAAATCAATAACCAAGTGTTAGTAGAGATCATAATATGGCATCTTCAAATACCTCGACCAATCCTTTCCTGAGAATGAATCCAATAAATCACAACAATCACTTCATAACTCGTATAGCATGAGTAATGTACTCAGATATAAAGTCAATTGCACGGCAACAATCTTTGTGCTTTTATCTCATCCTCACCAAATATACGTGCAAAATGTACCAATCGATAACAGGAATTACCGAGTAGGAAATACGCAAGTAGCAATAATGGACAAGGATATAGATGTGGGAAACATTAATAGAATATGCGGAAGGCATGTGAGTAATGACAACAATTGAAAGACAAAGAATATCAACTTCAACTAACTAGCATAGTGGAGGACTAGATGTTAGCTTTTAGTTTTAATAATGAAAAATAATAATTTCTTTTGGTGTGGGGACTAAAGAAAATCAATCAAGATCGAAATACAAAAGGAAGATCATAGATTAACGAGGATAAGCTGAAGGAAGAAATCAATAAGAGATTGATTAAAGCAATCATAGGGAAGGAATCAACGTTAAAAAGAACAAGAAGCACTAAAGATTTAGCAAAGATAATCAATCAGAAGCTATTTATTGGAAGGAACCAGATTTAAGGAAAACATATAGAGAATTAGCAAATCCGGCAGATATCAAGACTTAGAGATGGAAAGCTATCAAAGTCCACACATAAAGAAGAGTAACGGGAATTAACCTTATTCTTGGAAAGAAACAATTTGTGATTCCTTCCAAAGATCAAATCTCTTGGGTCTGCAATCTCTCCAGTTTCTAAGGCCTCCGGCAAAGTATTTATTCGATCGTTATAGACTTGGAGACACATACTTTGATCAAACCATCTACCCTTTTTTTTTTCTACTCCAAACAAACATTATAGTTTCATTAGATCTGCTGTGTAACTAAGTGAGCGAAGAAAAAGAGATAAATACTGGTGAGGCATTGTATCAAGAAAAGAAGAGAGAGATATAGAGACTAAGTTTTTAGTGTAAGGTTGCGCCATTCAATATGTACTCATGAAACAACAATCACTGAAAGAGAACGCCCTCGAAACCCAAGGGAAATTCACTATGATTCACATTGAATCCGAACAAGTATAAAAATCTTGGTGTTGTTACTTCCTGCATTTAAATTCTGCATATACTATTATATTATTCTTACTTCAAGTCGACTAATTGTTAAACTAGTCAACTATTCATAAAGGTTATTAAAAATAAGCAATTCACCCCCTCTTGTATCAATTGGTATCAGAGCTAGACTCACATATTTTTTGCTTAACAACTTGTAAGAAAAGATCATGGCAAATCAAGTTATTGTCGGTGCACTCTTTCAAGAAGGAACACCTTAAATGAGGCCACCGTATTTCAATGGACAACATTTTTCTCACTATAAAGTGCGTATGGAAATATATGCAAGTCTTACGACGTCCAGGTTTGGTGAGTTATTAAAAAGGGGAACTACCCACTGCCAGCTTCTGCTCAACTATGTGCTGATCTAGAAGATATAAATGAATACACAGATGAACAAATGGAAGTTGTTCAAGTTAATGCTAAAGCAAGCAATCTGTTTTATAATGCTATAAGTGGAGAAGACTATGAGAAAATTTCCAGTTGGGATACAGTCAAAGATATATGGGATAAACTCGAATTTACTTATGAAGGAACAAGGAAAGTGAAAGAAACCCATATCAACCTGTTGGTTCATGAATACAAACTTTTTTAGATAAAAGAAGGAGAATCCAATGAAGAGATATTTGCCAGATTCAACAAGATCATTAGCGATCTAAAAGCTTTTGGTAAACCATATTCAAGTGGTGATCAAGTTAGGAAAATTCTGAGAAGTCTACACACCACTTGGCAGACAAAAGTGGTTGCACTTGAATAACAAGATTTGAAAAAATTATATAACGATGAACTTTGAGGAGACCTTATAATTCCAAAAAACTCATCTCAAGAAGACAAGCCTGGAAGAAAAGAAGAAAACAACTGCTTTCAAGGCTACAACTTAAAGAATAGACAATTACATTGATGACGACCTTGAAGCTCTTCCAGAAGAAATTTCCATGCTATCAAGGAACATGGACGGTTTAATTAGGAGACACAAGAATACAAGAAGATGTCGGATACCACCCAGGCGAACTAGGAAATATAATGAACAAGACAAAAATGATGGTAAATACTATGAATGTGGAAGATTTGGGCATGTTTAAGCTGAATGCACTGATCTTAAATGAAGGATTTCCAGAGGTTTTAACAAAAAACAAATCATTTGGAAGTTAGAGTGATGAAGACCATTCATAATACGAAGAGGTAACAAATCTATGTTTCATGACAATCCTGGAAAATGACATGAACACTCTCGGGGTGCTGGACAGATGAGGACACTTTAGATAACGAATGCAAAGATGATAATGAGAACTGTTTCATGGCACGAGGTGAAACAAGCGAGGTGATCTTATAATTGTGAAAAATGTAATGAATTGCATGATATTCTTGACCTTACTTTGAAAGAGTCTCAAAAAATGATAACCGACCTAAAAAGACTTAATAGAGAAAAGAAAGACTGGAAACTCAAGCTTGAAGTGTGTTAAAATTGAAAAAGTACTTCAAGATGAGTTTCAGGAATTTCAAATGCCACTCAACGACATGTACAAATCCACCATTCATAGTTCTGTCAAGTTGAACTAGTGACTTACAAGTCAACTAGAGAAGGATCAGTCAGAACAGAGTCCACTAGTACTAACACAAATGCAAGATCCAAGAATTGATTAGGACCTACATGTCGCTATTGTAACAAAAGTGGACATAAATATTTTTTTGTCGATTTCGTAAATCAAACATCTCAGGGTGGATTTGGAAACCCAAAAATAATCTTGAGTCTAGTAATACTAACCAACAAGGACCCAAGCAAGCTTAGGTACCTAAAAGAAGTGACAATTATGTTTTGCGGGAACACCACAGAAGAAGTCAGAAAGCAAAATGGTACTTATATAATGCGTGTTCCAGTCACAGACAGGTGACAAAAACCTGTTTAAAGAAGTTACAGAGATAGATGGAGGAAGTGCTTCAAATTTGGGGATGACTAAAGTGAAAAAATAGTCGGTACCGACACAGTTCCATCTAATAATAACTATGGTATCACTAAGGTTTATTTTGTTGATGGACTTAATTACAATCTTCTGAGTATAAGTCAGCTGTGCGGCTCAGGGTATGAAGTAAAGTTCAAGAAAATAGGTTGTGCTATTGATGATGAGATAGGTAAAATAATACTCTTATGAAAAAGGTATGTAAATGTCTATATTCTTGATGGCTTTGAAAATATAGATGGTCATATTTGTTTAACATCCATATCTGATGATCCATGGTTATTGCACAAGAAACTTGGTCATGCAAGAATACATCTGATTGAAAAACTCTCCAAGCATGATTTAGTTATTGGTTTGACTAAACTCAATTTCTCTAGAAATCATATATGTGATGCATGTAAGATTGAACAAACCAAAAACTCTTTAAAAAACAAAGATATTGTATCTATATCAAAGCTCTAGTAATTGCTTCATATGGACTTATTTGGACCCACTAAAACTGCTAGAATAGGAGGAAAACAATATGCTTTTGTTATTGTTGATGATTACTCACGTTTTACTTGGGTGATTTTTCTATCTCACAAAGATGAAGATTTAAATTTTTTTGAGATCTTCTGTAAAAGAGTCGAAACAGAAAAGGGGTATCTTATTACGATCATTCAAAGTGATCACGGGGGAGAGTTTGAAATCAGATCATCCGAAGATTTCTGAAATGATCAAAGATACACCTATAATTTCTTAGCTCCAAGGTCCCCAACAGAATTGACATGTTGAGGGGAAAAATAGGACTCTTCAAGATATGGCAAGAACTATGATATTGGAATACTCCTTGCCAAATCACTTTTGGGAAGAATGAGTAAGTACAACTTACCACATTCTCAACTGATATCTCATAAGACTTATCATGAAAAAGACTCCATATGAACTGTGGAAAGGTCAATGACCCAATATAAGTTACTTCCATCGGTTTGGAAGCAAGTGATTCATCCATGATTATGGTAAGGACAATCTTGGAAAATTTGATCCAAGAAGTGACGATGGTATCTTTCTGGGTTATTCATTAAATAGTAGATCTTTTAGAGTTTATAATAAACGCACACTATGTGTAGAAAAATTAGTACATGTTAACATTGATGAAAATAATGCTACGACCGAGGAAGGAATTATTGCAGGCGATGAAGATCAAATCCAAGAAATCCCAAAGACAAGCAAATCTCAAGAGTTGACTAATAAACCTGAAGGTGTTATGAAGTCAACTAATGAGATTAGCAATAGTCAATCAGAATCTCAAAAGGAGTCGACGACTCATACACATGCAACTCGTCCAAATGAAGGGAGAAGTAAACTAGAATATCCTCAAAAGTTCATCATAGCAGATCTAAGCGAAGGAATGAAAACCAGGAGAGATATCAAAAAGAAAGTAAACATAGCACTGATTTCCCAGATGAACCAAAGAGAATAGAGAATGCTCTGAAAGACTCAAGCTGGTTACAAGCACTGCAGTAAGAGATACATCAATTTGACAAAAATCAAGTGTGGAAACTACTACCTAAGCCTACAAACACTACTGTAATTGGAACAAAATGGGTTTTCAGAAATAAGCTCAATGAGGAAGGAAAGGTTGTGAGAAACAATACCAGATTAGTAGCTCAAGGATACTAACAACAGGAAGGAGTCGACTACGATGAAACCTTTTCCCCAGTAGCTCGACTGGAATCAATACGAATTCTTCTTGCATACGCATCCTTTAAAAGATTTAGGCTCTTCCAGATGTATGTCAAAAGTTCTTTCTAGAATTTCATTGAGGAGGAAGTATATGTAAAATAAACTCCTGGATTTGAATATTCAAAGTTTCCATACCATGTGTATAAATTGATCAAAGCATTGTATGGACTTAAACAAGCTCCACGAGCATATCACGAAAGACTCAGTTAATTTATTCTTGATCACGGATTTACAAGAGGTTAAGTAGACACTACCCTTTTTATTAAAAGATCAGCAGAAGGTAATCTTATTATTCAAGTTTACATTGATGATATTATTTTTGGTAGTTCAAATGCTCTTCTATGCAAGGAATTTTCAAACCTTATGCAAAGTGAGTTTGAAATGAGTGTGATGGGAGAGCTGACGTTCTTTCTTGGACTTCAAATCCAACAATCTGAAGAAGGAAACTTTATATGTCGGACAAAATACATAAAAGAGTTAATTCAGAAGTTTGGTATAAGTAATGCTAAAGCTATTGGCACACCAACTTCAACGAATCTTGACAAAGATGAACATGGAAATCCTGTTGATGAAACTAAATACATAAAATGATTGGCTCCCTTCTTTATCTAATTGCTAGTCGACCAGATATTATGTTTAGTGTTTGCAAGTGTGATAGGTTTCAGTCAGCTCCTAAAGAATAACATCTAATTGCAGTAAAGAGAATTATTCGTTATCTTATTGGAACTGTTTCCTACGGATTGTGGTATCCACGCGCTAAAAATTTTAAGCTAGAAGGTTTTTCAGATGCTGATCTTGTAGGTGTTAACGAAGACAGAAAAAGCACCAGCAGAACATGTCAATTACTTGGAAAAGCACTGATATCTTGGAACAATAAAAAAAACTAGGATCAGTTGCGCTATCCATAATGGAGGCTGAGTATATTGCCATTGGACAATATTGTGCACAATTATTATGGATGTTTCATCAATTGGTTGACTATTAACTTTTTTTAAACCTATTCAAATTCTGTGTGATAACTCTAGTGGCCTATGCCTTTCAAAAAATTTCGTGCATCACTCTAGGGCGAAGCATATAGACATCAAGCATCATTCATTGGAGATCATGTTCTTAAGGAAAATATAGAATTATCTTTTGTTGGTACTACTGATCAATGAATAGATATTTTCACTAAGCCTTTACATGAAGATGGATTTTGCTCTTTAAGAGAATTACTTGGCATTATTTCCATTGATCGTTAATATTAGGATCTATGTGTTATTTTTAAAATCTAATATGCCTGATGTTTAAATTTTGCCATTTCATAGTTATTAATAAAGCACCTCCGAATTCCCTCTCTTTTCCCATCAGTTACAGGTTTTAAGAAAGGAAACCCAATCATCACGCTTGTTCGACTGACACCCTTTCCTTTCTTGTACTTAACCGCAGAACTCCCTTTTTAATCTCTGAACCCCTCTTTCAATCTCCATCGTTCTCATCATTTAGAAAACCTCCCGGAAACCCTTCCACCTCTCTGCAAATAGTTTACTCCATGGCTAAACACTCCAAAAATCCCCCAGCCTCCACCAAAAATAGTACTCATTCCATAGGAAAACCTTCTTCCCAGCCTCCTGAACAAATAGACCTAGGGGCCGATCAGTCAGAAGGTTTCGCAGATCATTCTCATCCACTTGGAGAAAAATCCCTTGGAAAAAAGGCCTTTGGAAAAACCTCCTAAATCCTTTACTCCAAAGAAATCCAAAATAGATCTTTCAAGTTATTAAGAGTCTAACCTTTATTTCAGGGATAGTCCAAACAGGGATCTCTTCATTTCTCTGAAAGACAAGCCAATCGCTCATGGCAGAGTAGTCAACCTTGATGACATGAAATCCTTAAACTATAAGGTAAAAAATCTATTTCTTTATCAAGAATGGTCAAAATTCCTCTCCATTCCTCCCCCTATGAACCCTTGGTGAGAATGTTTTATGCTAATCCCCGCTCTAGTAATTCTAACAAATTGGGATCCTTAGTGTTAGGTAAGCACATTGTTCTTAATTGTGCCATGTTTGACTCAATTTTTCAGTGTAGGTGTTCTGGTATTCCCATGCTTTGCAAAATTTTTTGGCTTGATGACTTTGAAATCACCTTTGATTAAGAAAAACGTTGTATTGCTGAGTGTTCATCTGAATCCCTCCCTAACATGTTAAGTCTAAGTGATGTTAGCTTTGAAACCCATGTTCTAGCCCACATTATTGTAACTACTCTACTTCCTTGTACTGGATCTTTCTCCACCTTCTCTTAACGATCTACCTTTCTTGTGTACTGCCTTGTGACCAACCTCAAGATTACATTTTCTTCTCGAGTCATAATCTTTATGATATAAAGTGCTGATGATCCCACCCATTTTCCCTATGGCATGGGCATCACTCACATTCTGGAAGCTCACAATATTTGTATCTCATAATGCCCTTTCGTCTCTGTTTCAAAATCGTACAATTCTAGAGTGTTTGCTATATGGGGTATGTATGTGTGAAGGGTTCATGTGTTAAGAAATAGGAAAGTAAAGTCAAGCATGTTGAATCTTATCCCAAGACCAAAGCCTCTATTTCCCATCACAGTGTAAGTAATCCTAACCTTGCTGAGAAACTGACTGCCATTGACAACTAGCTGACCATTATCAAAGATCTCCTTGCTACCACTCAGTCAAGTGTTGGGGACATATATTAAATCTCTAAAAAGACAGGGACTTATGTTTCAAATATAAGGGTTGCAATTCTCAGACATAGGGAAAACACAATCAAGCCATTTAAGGAAGTACACAAAAAGATTGATGGGGTGACAGTCTCCGCCAATGCCAGCTTTGAACAACTAAAGGAGGTAATTTGCAACAGCGTTACTTATTTCTTGCATCATTGGTGTGGAAGTTTCAAACAATTTTTTTCTGTTATGCTATTTTGGACTCGATAACCAGTCGTTGGGAGATTTTTTTGCTTTATTTTACTATAAATATGCATTCCTATCATGCATCTTATGCCATAAATTCTTCCTTAGTATTCTATATATTTTTATCCCTTCCTTGTAGATGTCAAAAAATAGGAGAAGCGCGATACATATATTTTGCAAGTACATCCATTATAGGGGGAGTCGACTGTAGATCCTACAGGAATACTACATGGAAGTTAACTGTCAACTAAATGTAGAGGTCCCAACGACACTTATCGAGGGGGGTCAACTGCACTCATTAAGGGGTAGTCGAATACAGGGACGTTATCTGATGTTTATATATATATATATATATATAAAATCATCAAAAAGTGGGAGATTGCAAGATTTTTTTTGGCAAACCACTAGGCAAGCGCCTAGGGCTAGTTTTTATATAAAGAAATCAAAAGTAAAAAATTACAACAATTACAAAAATTCAGATGGTCTTAAACGGTGAAAGAAGTAAAAGATGAGTGCCACATAAATCCTATTACCAATATTTAGCATAATACTCAACATTGATAGTACAATTTGCATACTAAAAAAACACCTAATGTGATGATGTATAATCTTTTGAATTATACTTTTTAGGCTTCGTCTTGACTGTCGCATAGAGCGGAGTTGTGACGACCCGGCCGGTCGTCTTAAGAATTTACGCCCCTATCCCCTATTAACTGCTTTCCCTAAGTTCATTTCTGCTATTTTGGTTTGCCGGGATGTTCGGTGTTGGGATTTAGAGAGTTTTGGGACACTTAGTCCTTAAATGAGAACTTAAGTGTTGAAAAAAAATGGTCCATAGTCGGAACAGTATGAAGACAACCTCAGAATGGAAATCTGATGGTTCCGTTAGCTCCGTTAGGTGATTTTGGGATGGGGAGCGTGTTCGAAATATATTTTGGAAGTCCGTAGCTCATTTAGGCTTGAAATGCCGAAGTTGAATTTTTGAAGTTTCCGGTCCGATAGTGAGTTTTTGCTCCGAGGGTCAGAATTGGATTCAGGGAGTTGTAGTAGCTCCATCATGTCATTTGGGATGTGTGTGAAATATTTTAGGTCATTCAAACATGTTTTGGTTAGGTTTTTGATCGAAAGCATATTTTGATGAAATTTGAAGTTCTTAGGCTCAAATCCTTGATTAATTCGAGTTTTTGGCATTGTTGTAGGTGGTTTAAGGATTGGTATAAGTTTGAATAAGGTTATTGGTTGAGGTCCCGGGGGCCTCGGGTGTGTTTCGGGCGCTCAACGGGTCTTTTCGTCCTATTTTTGAACTGTTGTTGCTGCGTATGGTATGCCTTCATCGCATTCGCGAGATGTCCTTTGCGTTCGCGAAGGCTTGTCTTGACTAGCTGGAATTCTTTCTTCGCATTCGCGTTTAGATCCTCTCATTTGCATGGATCTATCTCTCCCTTCATAGCATTCGCGTAGTTATGCCGTTCCACTTTTCGCGTTAGCGTAGCAGTTCACGCGTTCGCGAAGAGCAGTCCTTGGGCCATCAGATTTCCCTTCTTTGCGTTCATGTACGCGTTGTTGCGTTCGTGATGAGTAACCAAGAGCACCTTCACTTTTCTTCTTCGCAAATGCGACGCATCTTCCTCATTCGCGATAGCCACATTATCTGGGCAGACATAATTGAATCCCAAATTTGAGGGTATCACCATTTTATCACATTTTGACTTCTAAAGCTCGGCTCTTGACGATTTTTGAAGGGATTTTCACTTGGGCGACTTGGGTACGTGTTTCTCACTCGACTTAGACTAATTTCCATGAATCTCCTCTTTATTTCATCCTTTAATTTCAAATTTTTAATGAAAATTGGGTAAAATTTCATAGACTGAATTATTGAGTTTTGAGGGGGGTGTTTGACCTCTGATTTGAGAGATTTTTTCATGGTTAGACTCGTGAGAGTATGAAGGTTTTGAAAATGTAAAATTTATCCAATTCCGAGACGTTAGATTGAGGGGCATTTTTGTCATTTTGCCTAATTTCGTGCTTTAGCTTTGAATTAAATAGTAAAATCAGTTGTTTGAGATGTTATTTAAAATGTGTGATTTAATTAAATAGATTTGGGCCATTTGGAGTCGAGTACTTGTGGTAAGAACGCGGTTGCTAGTTAATTTTAGTCGGTTCAAGGTAAGTATCTTGCCTAACCTTGTGTGGGGGACTTCCCCTTAAGATTTGAGTTTTCTTTGTTGATTGTATTCCTTGTACGCGAGGTGATGAGTGCGTGCTCGGATTTATTTGTTGAAAATTGCCCCCTTTAGGTTCTTAGATCCCTGGAATCACCGAATATGAAGTTGTTCTTGATACGATTGAGTTCCTTGTTATTAGTTTCGCCTCTACATGTCTTATTTGGATTTTATTTGCCCTTTTTGGTTTATTCTTGTTTCCTAATTGACTTTTACCTATTTAACTATAGACAATTATCCTTCTATAGTCACATTATCATTCCTAACTACTTGTCTTTATTTGGAAAGCAATATTTCTATCTCTCGTGTAATTAATTGGTCATAATTAGAAAGGAGTTAGATATCCTATGTTTAGTTGATATTTTCCTTAATTTCAATTATTTGATTCATGTTAGCTTCCTTGTTATTGAACTGCGTATTATGGAGTCGTTGCTTCGTATTATCCCTCCTTTGTTGAGTTGTTCTCATTGCGCTTAGCATTTCCCTGTTACGGTTATTCCTTGTGAATTAGTTATACCGTCCCGTCTTTTGGTGGATGGAATTTCTTGAGTTGATTCTCTTGCTTTGTTCCTATATATATTATCATTTGTTGTGTTGCACTTGAGATTGTGATGCACGAGGTTTCTGTGGTGCGGTTGTGGATATTGTGATGCACGAGATTTCTGCCTTGCGGTTGTTGATATTGTAATGCATGAGGTTTCTACTATGCGGTTGTTGATACTGTGATGCACAAGGTTTCTGTCGTGCGGTTGTTATTGAAGGGTTGCACGAGGTCTTTGCCGTGTTGTTGTTGTTATTGATGTTTTGCACATGCGGCGTAATAAGGCGGGATATGTTATATGCTTATATGTGGGTTGTGCATGTGGCGGAATAAGGTGGGAACATTGTAATGCATGTGTGGCGAAAAAAGGTGGTGCCTATTATCTTATTATTTGCACACATGGCGTAATAAGGTGGGCTATGTTAGGGGTTGATTGTAAAGAATTGTGACGGCCTGTGGAGGCATTCCATTTGTTTAATATTGTGATTGTATGTTGTTTACCTGTATGAGCTTTACAACTTGGAAGTTGTGAGGAAATATTCGTACGTGCAGTTCGTTCTCCTTTTCATGTTTACTAGTTGGGAAAATTCTTGTCAAAAATACTTGCACAAGCATACACGTAGTTGGACACCCCATTAGAGGTAAATTCCTTTCGATTTTGTTAAGGGTAGAGATACGGCCTTGTTCGTCCATTATATATGTGAGAGTGGTCCTAGTTAGCCAGTTAGTTGTCAGTATGACCGTGTCATTGATGGGGCACAAGATGCCAAGTTTGTGGGAAAAAGTTGATCAAGCCCTTTTGTGAATATTATTGTAGGATATGAGTTATTGACTTGATTTTCCCCTTGCTGTGTCGGACCATAGGATTTGGATTGTGATTCTGCCGTCATTTCGTATCATCATTTATTATATTCTCATTGTTACTTGTTGTCCTCTTTTCCTTATTGGAAATTGTAGCATTTTTAGTCATTCATGCAGACTTTATATATATATATATATATATATATATATATATATATATATATATATATATATATATATATATATATATATATATATATATATATATATATATATATCGGTTCCATTATTCCTATGATTATACTATTTATTTGACCGGTAGGTGCCTTGACTGTTCCTCGTCACCACTCCATCGAGGTTAGCCTTCATACTTACTAGGCACCGCAGTGGTGTGCTCATGCTACTCTTCTGCACATTTTTGTTGTGCAGATACAGGTAATCCCATTCAGTTCTGTTAGCCTGGGAAGGAGGCGTTCTATAGAGACTTCGAGGTATATCTGCTACATCCGCAGACTGAAGAGTCATTTTCTATATTCTGTAATAAGTATAGTTCTATCAGTATTTTCCTTTTGTATAGATATTCTTGAGTCAGAGCCTCTTATGTATTCCTTAGCTTGTTATTTGTGAGTTTTTGGGTTTTGGGAATGTTGTTAGCTTTGAGAATTGTTGTGGTATGTGCCGAGCGACACCTTAAACACCGTTTGATTTTACTAGTTTAGTTTTATTTACTTTCTTCCGCAATTATGGTTTATCTTCCGCATTGTTAGGCTTACCTAGTTGTAGGGACTAGGTGCCGTCACGACATGTTCACGGAGGGCGAACTGGTGTTGTGACAGGAGTTTTTGACTATTCTTTTATAGCATGTCCAGTGATAATGTGTCGTGCATTGCTAACATTTTGGCCTTTGTCCTGTTTTCCAGTTGTGTCCCTTGGGATTGAAGTATGAGCCATTTCTTTTTATTTCCGTAGTATGTCCAAGATGAGGAGGGTACAATCCAATGTTGTATCAAAGCGATCAGTTGTAGACAATATTGTTGAAAGAAAAAGTCATCAAAAAAAGTAGTAGTACACAGAATATAGCCCTGACAGTTGCTCAAGATATTGATCACAAACGCGTGCATAAATCTGTTACATATTTCCAGATGCATTCGATCCCATATTAAATCTTCAGATTTTCTCCTTTGTTGCATATGGCTTTATGTAATTTTACGCAATATTGGACACCCTGTATTTGCACGCTTTCCTGTAGTGTTGTCATTTATGACTTGCATCCTTTTTCATTAAGAAATGTGTTTCTTTGTTTGGATGTGTTGGTATTTGTTCCCATTGTTACATTTCCAATGGACCAGGCATGAAATAAAACCATAAAAACATGCGATGGCATTTGTTTAATGCCTAGCCATTCCTCGAAGTCACGCTTAGTCTCCTATGCTGGTTGTATATCCAATGACTTTATCCATTCTTGTTGAGCTCGATTATCAGTGTGCTTTTGTACTTTCGCAGAGATTTTCTCTAGTTGTCGCTGAAGTGAACATTGTGACAGCTGATGGTGATTCCCAGTATATGTCATTGCTTTCAGTAGACTGAGGGACATTTGTTGAAGAAAGTGGCCGTTATCAGTGAAAGTATGGGAATCAGCATTATTCATTACTCTCCTGATTGCTATGTCCGAGTCTACCCATGTCTTCCCTTCACTGGATTGAGTACAGTGTACTAATACCACCAATTGGAGGTTCGACAATAGGTATGGCATAGCTTTGTTATAGTTCCCTGCAAAAAAAGGAGAAGAAGTTAGCAAAAAATTTGTTGTTCTCCTCCAAAAGTATTTGACCAAAAGAGTTGAGTGGTATTTCTCTTGGTCCTTCCTTCCTTGATCCTTTCCCCATGATTATTTATGCATATCCACTCTTAACCTTTTCTGTTTACTCGTACACGAAGGTAAGGAAATTGAAGTTTGTCACTATTAACAATCCTCCTCCCTTGTATCTCCGGTTGCTGGAAATTGTAAGCCTCATTATCTTCATGGTCTAGTGCATGGTTTGCTAAAAAATCGGCAAATTTATTCCCTTCCCTCATAATGTGTGATACCCTGCAATTACATCTTGCCATATACTATTTGATCTCCTGAACATATGCCTCTATTGCCCAAGGTGGATCCCATATACCATCTATCACATTTTTCAGAAGCAATGAGTCTGTTTGGATGTGAATGTTGGTATAACCTTGCTACACACAGGTTCTTATTGCCTCAAGAATAGTTGTGGCTTCAGCTTCCACATTAGCCCCCTACTGAATTTCTTTCCCTCTTGCATATCTCACATCTCCCTAACTATCATGTATGACAAAACCAATGGAGCTTTTACCCAGATTTCCCCTCGATGCCCCGTCTGTATTCACATTTATCCATTCCTGTTCTGGTAACTCCCAAAGTACCCTTTTGACCTTTAGTTTGGGTATAAATTGTTCCATCATTTTCAGAAGGTCAGGCCACTTATGAGGGACATGATTTATGTTTGGTTTTCTGAGTTTAACTAGAGATTGAATAGTTGTAGAAACCTAGTATATAACCCTACTAATAGTAACCACTTCTCCATATTTGTAACAGTTTCTCCACTTCCACAACTCCCACAAAATGATCTAAGGCAAAGCATGCAAAATAGGTTCTAGTCGAGTTACAACTTGTACTGTCCAACATTTGACTATTGCCTGCTTTAATGTCAAACCCGTTATTGAGATTCCTGTATTTTCCATGAAGTAATACCACACTGTGTGTGCTGCAAATGACTTGAAAAATACATATGACATAGTCTCTTCGTCAGGTTCTCTGCAGCACCAGCATCTGGAGGGTAAAAAATAACCCAATCTCTTGAAGAAATCATCTAGAGGAATCCTTCCCTTCTATAATTTCCACATAAAAAAGGCAATCTTGAAAGGCAATCTCTTGACCCAAATTTTTGTGAACACATCATTATGATCCCTTCTCCTTCTCACATAATCTCAAGCTGATTTTACAGTGAAGTTTCCTTTAGGTTCCATCATCCAAAATAGTTTATCTAATTCATCAGAAAGAGATAGAGGTTTGATATTATAAATAATGTGAGTGGCTAGGTCCTGAGGCAATATCTGCATTAATCTGGTTCCATCCCATGCATCTTCCAGTACTACATCATAGACATTATGGATTGACTCGTCACAGTAGAAATCTGGTGGAGTCACAAAATAAAATCAACCCAACCCTGTCCAGTTGTCAAACAAAAAAAGGGATGACCCCTTTCTTGGTTTCCAGATGATTTGTTGCTCAATAGCATCCCTGCACTCAAGCATTTTCCTCCAAATATGAGAACCATATCTCCATGGCACTACCATCGCATTCATCTTTTTACAATAATTTTTTGCACATGAATGAACTCCAAAGAGTTGGTTTTGTTCTGAACTTCCACCATAACTTGCAAAATATGGCCCGTGATACAACGTGTAGTGATTGAAATCCAGCCCCTCCTTCCTCTTTAGGTAAGCACAAGGTGTCCCAGGATGCCCAATGCCTTGCCTTTCCTCCTATAGCATTGCTCCAAAAAAACTGAGCAAACATTTTGTGGAGCTTATTGATGACAAAAACTGGTGGATTCACTTCTGAAAGTAGATGAATAGGCATGCCTTCAAGTACATGAGTAATTAAAACTGCCTCACCTCAAATTGATAACAATTTCCCTTTCCATGATTGCAACTTGTCCAGCACTTTTTTCATAACGTCTTGATAAAATTCCATCTTCCTCCTAGCATAGAATATGGGGAACCCAAGGTAGGTGAAAGGGAAGTCCTGCCTGCTAATACCTGTTACCCTCTGCACTTTATTTACAACCTCAATATATGTTAAATGATTCATGTATATTGCAGATTTTGCCTTATTGATAAGCTGTCCAGAAGCATACTCATATTCCATTAGCATCTCCATAATCAACCTTAATGAAATAACATCAGAAGAAGAGAAGATGATAGTATCATCTGCACATGAAAGATGATTAATCTTGGGACTCCATTTTGGCAGTCCAAACCCACAAATATACAAGTTCTGGTGTAAAGCATTGAGACCTCTTGATAAAGCTTCACCAGATAGAATAAATAAGGTAGGTGACAACGGATCACCTTGATTAAATCCTCTTGTTGATTTAAAAAAACCATAGGGCTGTCCATTCATTAAGATAGAATACCAGTTATTGCCAACAATGCCAAACACAATTCTGATGAATCTTTCGAGAAGCCCATTTTCCTCAGAACTTTAGTCATGAATAGCCAAGACAGTTTATCATAGGATTTTGTCATGTCCAACTTGAGTACAACATTTGGCCCTACTTTGGTCCTCAGCCTTATGTCTTTTATTATTTCTTGGGTCAAAAAAATATTTTCCACAATGCTCCTACCTTTGACGAACCCTGCTTGCTAATCAGAAATTAAAGAAGGTAGTAGTGGTGCAATTCTTTCATGAATCACTTTCGAGAACACCTTATTAATAAAATTGCTATGCTTATTGGAAGCACATCTGAGAAAGTGATCACATATTTCTTCTTTGGCAATAATACTAAGTTGGTATGTGTGATATACTTAGGTAATTCCTTACCATTGAATAACTCTTTAACCATAGCAAACACATGATCTCCTATTATATTCCAGCACTGATGAAAGAATTTCCCTGTGAAGCCATCAGGACCCCCAACACTATCTGTATTTAATCCAAATACAACCTGCTACACTTCTTATTTTGTAGGTTGCTTCAGTAATTCCAGATTCTGTTCCATCGAAATTATATTAGGGACTCAAGGAAATCAATTGCTTTTGCTGTAGGGACTCAAGGATCAATATAATTGCTTTCGGTGTAGGGACTCAAGCAATTCAATCAAGATTTAAGTACAAAAGGAAGATCATAAAGTAAGGGGATAATTTGAAGGAAGAAATAAATCAAAAATTGATTGAAGCAATCAAAGGGAAGGAATCACCGTTAAAAGGGACAAGAAGCACTGAAGATCTAGAAAAGATAATCAATCAGAAGCTATTAATGGAAGATTATTATCAAGAATGAGCAAATCCAATGGATCTCAAGACTTAGAGATGGAAAGTTATTAAGGTCCGCACATCAAGGAAGAGTAACGGGAATTAACCTTATTGTTAGAAAGAATCAATCTGTGATTCCTTCCATGGATCAAATTTCGTGGGTTTGCAATCTCCCCAGTTTGTAAGACCTCCTGCAAAGTATTTATACGATCGCTCGACTTGGAGAGACATACTTTGATCGAACCATCTACCCTCTTTTTGTTCTACTCCAAACAAGCAATGTAGTTTGATTAGATTTGCTGTGTAATTAAGTGAGAGAAGATAAAGAGATAAATACTGGTGAGTCATTGTATCAAGAAAAGAAGAGAGAGAGATATAGAGATTAAGTTATTGGTGTAAAGTTATGCCAATCAATCTATACGCACAAAACAACAATCACTGAAAGAACACCCTTGCAACCCAAGGGGACATGACTAGGATTGACATTGAATCCGAACCAGTATAAAATTTTGGTGTCTTTACTTCGTGCATTTACTATTATCTCATTCTTACTTCAAGTCAAATTTTTGTTAAACAAGTAAACTATTTATAAAAGTTATTATAAATAAGCAATTCACCCCATTGTACTTTCACTAGATAAGAAGGATACACATGATCTTTACAAGTTAACAAGTAGAGACATGAATGACTAACATAGAAAAAGAGCTTGTACTAAAGTGCAACAGAATAGATATGACATGTGTGTGATTATCACAACACGAAGTAGGTATGGTATTTGGAAGTTAAACAAGTAGAAGACATGGGCAACACAATAACAATTGAGATAGAGATCAAGGACAAGACAATAACAACAAGTCACAATAAATCTATAAGTACGACCAAAATACCTCAAGGTAAAGGCATAAACGTATACATGAGAAACAAATATCACATCAGAATGCATGTCCCTCATCCTCACCTGCACAAAAACACCCATCATGACATGATATCATGATAATAAAAGCATAACAATATAAATGAAATGGCACGACATCACCCTTCGTGCTTTAACTTTGAAATGACATGGCACAACATCACCCTTCGTGCCTTAACTCTCAATAATATGGCACGACATCACCCTTCGTGCTTTTACTCTCAATAATTTGGCATGGCATCACCCTTCATGATTTTACGCTCAATAATATGTCACGACATCACCCTTCGTGCTTTTACTCTCAATAATATGGCACGACATCACTCTTCATACTTTTACTCACAATAATAAGGCACAACATCACCCTTCGTTCTTTATACTCTCCCTCATATGATAATGTATATACAATGGCACGACATCACCCTTCGTGTTTTACACTCTTCCTTACCAAGCATATGTATATCAATGACAAACAAGGCAGGAAGCAAAAATAACATCTGGGAGAGTGTTTACACGGATATTCTAAATGAATCACAATCACAACTTCCCAATTCCAACAGTAGTTCAATAACCCTCAAGGATAGCTTGATTCAAGTGTCTCAACAAATCTCATAAATGATCTACAACACGAGTATAGAATCTAGTATCTAAAGAATATCCGCCATAGTAATGTATTAGTGATTGCACATAGTGATTACCAAATTAGACACATTAATGTATTCTCCAATTTCGTCAAATTTGATATAGTTATAATATGCTAAGTCTTGATTTCTAACATTTAATACTATGTTATTAGTATACAAGAGTCAAGTAAGGCATGGAGCAAGAAGGTCACGTAATTCTACAAACACAAATATAGCATAATCTACCCTCTGTGGCAAACAATTTCAAATAGGAGGAACAATTCAATCGACAAAGTTAAGCGAGACACTTAACTTAATTCGGCTAACTCAATAGTCAATTTAACCTTTTTCCCTTTATAAATTCACCTCCGCTCGGCTCAATCTAGCCAACAACGACTTGAATACATCATACAATACAAGAGAAAATAATTTCAATTAATAAAGATGTGTTTTTATTAGATTTCTAAAAAGTCAACAAAAGTCAAACCCCGTGCCCGCCAGGTCAAAACCCGGGTCCAAGAGCAGGTCTTGACTACCCATAGCATCACGAGTGAAAATATATGTTTTCTTTTAAAATTCGAGTCCGATTCGACACTCAAATCCAAAATTTTCATTTTTCAAAACTCTGACAAAATCCCCAAATTATTCCCTAGATTTTGCATGATTTGATGTTAGATCTTATATAAAATAATGAAATATAGTTGAGAATTGATTAGAGGCACTTACCTAATGATTTGGTATGAAAATCCCTTCAAACAATTGCCTCTCATCGAAGCTAGGGTTCAAAATATATCAATATGAAGCTAAGTCTCCGAATTCTCAGCATTTAACAGGCTGCATATGTAGCATTAGCGACATAGGGTTTGTAAATGCAAACCCCGCAAATGCGACCATTTTAGCGCAAATGCAAACCGGAAGATTTCTTACCAAGGTCGCATTTATGACCCAATACTTCACAAATGCGAAGACCAACATTTCGTAAAAGCAGCAGGGTTTTTCGCAAATGTGAATCTTCCACAGAAGCCCAGATTTCCCAAATGCGATGGCGGATTCGCAATTTTTGTTGTCGCATTTGCGACAAAAACATAGCAAATGCAATAATATGAGTACCAACAATCAAAGTTTATGAAAATCATTTTGAAACCAATCTGAAACTACCCGAGCCCCCGAGGCTCCAAACCAACCATGCACCCAAGTCTAGAAACACAACACGAACTTGCTCATGCAATAAAATCATCAAAATAACCTGTAAAATCACGAATTGGATGCCAAAATGCATGAACATCAAAGTATACTTCAAGAACTTTTAGAATCGCAACCAAGCATCCGAACCATATCAAATCAACTTCGAATGGCACCAAATTTTCCAGACAAGTTCCATATGACAAAACAAACATACTCAAAGCTTCAAATCATGCATAACAACCTTGAAACGATGAATCACGCCTCATGTCCAAATCAATGAACTTTGAAACTTCAACTACTACAACCGATGTCGAAACCTATCAAATCACATCCAATTGAATTCAAATTTTGTACCCAAGTTACATTTTTTATTATGGACCTATTTCAACTTCCGGATTCAGAATCCGATCCTCATACCAAAAAGTCCACTCCTGGTTAATTAAGAAAATCCGGCCACGCTGCTAAGTCCAAAATGACCCAACAGAGCTAATGGAAACGACGGGACTCCATTCCAAGGTCAAATGCTAAAAAGTCAAACTTGGTCATCTCTTCCAACTTATAGCTTAAATCTTGCAGTTCATTCTTCCAAATTGATTTCTGGATAACTTGAAAGCAAATGCCAACGATTTATGTAGGTCATTATACATCATGCAGTGATACTCAAGCGCTCAAAATACTGAGCGAAGTGTAGATACTCAAAACAACCAGTCGGGTCGTTAAAAATATAAAATCAAAAGCAAGAATGTAAAATTATATTACGCATGGTATAGAATGTAATGTAAGATTACCATAAAATTCATGTCCTTTACTATGATAACTAAGCTCACTAATTATAGCTGTGTCTAGGAAGGAGGTCCTAGGATCGTGCCTTCTTTTAATGTCAATTATAAGGGTCATTGATGAAGATGTAACGGTGGACTTTAATGTCAAATTCCTTGTAATGGGCCGTTGCTCTTAATGCTGTAGAATATTCCTTATTAAATGATACCGGGCGCTAGGCATTTAACACACCTTTGTGAATGTTGTTCCTTCCGGTGACAAGCGGAAAATCTATGTTCGGTGTTCGACCATTCTCGTCATGGGTTCCACATGTCCTTCCTTTATATTACCACATTTCATATTATATTTCACCCTATACAGATAGTCCCCCTACTTTTCAGTAACATAACTTTGTGTTAAAGGGAAGTTGGTAGAAACACTCTTTCGGCGGGAGTTTCTATAATTCACTTTGTACGCTTCTAACGGTTGATTAGACGCATGTCTCTCCTTATTTAATGCCATGAACATGTGTCATCCCACGACACAACATAGTTTTTTTTATTAACGAGGTAATCATGGACATGAATTTAGCCGCTAAAATATTACTTATACGCATCATCATTTTCCCTTACATTTCATAATTTTCCAATCTTTTTGATTTGCACCTTTGTTCTTCATGTTTTCTCTATCTCTCTTCAAAAAACATTCTCCTCCTTTCACATAATGGGTTCTTCATCAAAGCATACCAGTTCTTCAAAAAACAAAAAAAAAGGCCGAGGATTCTGTTCCTCCACTAGTAGAATCCATTATCCCTAGAAGTATTATTACCACAAAAAACATTGAAGAAAACATCCCTACTACTAACTCTCGTACATGGGCCGTCAGTAGATACCCTTCTTCTATTCATCCTTCCAGCATTCCAATTATGAAGGAAGATTGTCACTACCTTAAGTTGGATATTGCCGCTCTTGGTCTATCGGAGCTAGTGACCCTACCCAAAGAGTGTTTACATATTTTTACGCGTATCCCTTTTCTTTGTGTGAGTTTTCTTTGAGTGGAGAGCTTGATTCCGTAATTACAGAATTTACCTCTGTTATCAAATCTGTTTAGCACAAATAAGTCCTTCTTTGTGGAGGACGGTCACCTTTCTTCGGTGTTTGTGCCAGGAGACTAGAGAAGAGCTAACCTTAGCTCATATAATGAATCTCTACTCTCCCATGATTTTCTGTGAGGTAATTATAAACCTCTGCAAACATGGACACCATGCTCTGCTGACCAGCATGGATAAAGATAGCGATCGTGGGTGTATGGAATGGTTTGCTGTAGTTGCCACCAATGACATTATTCCAACAATGACATCATCATTTCCGACTGCTTTGAACCACACTCGTAAAACCTTTGTTTGATATTTTTACTAAATATCCTTCTATAGTCATATTGATCTTTTATCCTTCGTATATTTCAGCAACTCGATGGATCCCACATTTGGTTGAAGGTTTGTACCAGTGGATTCAGAAGATTTTGGGCATTACAATGCCCACCACTTATTTGTGGAAAGAACTTGCCCCCAAATATGGGTTGAAGGCTAAAAATCATAGTAATTCAAACTCACCTTAATTAAATTTTTCATGTGAAGAACTAGACTAATATTTTCTATCTTTCGCTTGAAATCAGGTATAACTGTGGGCTCAGTTATTTTCCCCGATGAGGACGTTTCGGCTGATCCTGTTGATTTGGCGAGGCTCCTTCAGGAGACTCTTACTCAAGCAGGTGTCTCCGGACCTGCTTCGGGAAGATGTGGTTTATTACGGAGTCCTCGGCAGAGAACAAGCAACCAAAAATAAGGCATTATTATGTGGTCGAGGAAAAGAATAAGAGGGCGAAGACTACCGCCCCTATGACATCCCTGGAGCTTGTGATCACTAGCCCTCTTCCCAGGGCCGGTCATAGACACGTGTGGATTGACGATGACGTAGGAGCTAGTGATGTCGAGGCTTCTCTACACAGAAGACGACATTCATCATCAACTTAACATAATGCTCAATCTGTTGGGTTGGTTACACTAACCAACGATGATTCCTCGGCAGTTTGGTGGAATTTGATTTAGTGAAAAATTCCAATTCCTATTTTTAGGTCCCAATTGCCATGCCCGGTATTGTAGGGCTAAGTACAGAGCCCCTAACGTCTTTGGTTGGCAAACATCCAATAACCAGCACTGCATTTGATGCAACTACTTCTTATTCTTTAACTCTATCAGCTTCATTTCTATCTTCACCACCATCAGTAATTTCTAAATAATATCAATCTTTATCCACTCTTCCACCCGCAATTGCTAAATCATCTCCGCCGGCTATATGATCACGAAAGAGATGCTCCTGATCCCCAATCCACAGTTCAAGGGAATTTGGGAAAGAATTATGTTTCTCCTTCTGAAGATCCCCATTGAAGGGGGAATGTTACCCTTTCGGTCTCTACCGTGTGTAACCTGCTTTCTCGGTCGGTGGAGCTTGTCAATTATATGAAGACTTTGGATTCAGAAAAATACTGGGAAAAGGTTAAGGCACTCTCAGGAGAGTGGCCATTGAATAATGCTGCAGCAGTACGCTCTTTTCTTCCTTTGTTATTTCTTATATTTTTATATGGACGTATTATGAATTTCATCTTTCTTGTTTTGTAGGCCAATTTTCTTGCTTCCTTGGGACTTCAAAGGTTGATTCGTGATAGTGAAGAACTTACTTCTGCTCGGGATCAGCTTTTGGAAGAGCAAGAGCAAAGTATTGGTCGCCTCTCAAAGTTTGAAGCGAAAGCTACTGAGATTGTTGCATTTGAGACTCATTTGTAGCAAAACGAGCAAGTGGTGAAAAGCCTTAGGCAATAAATTGGCCCATTGAGGGTTTGTTTTGACAAAACCAAGGACAAATGGGCTAAAGTCCATGATGCCGTTCTTGCAGCAACCGAGCGCGAGGCTGCCACTACTAAAAAAGTGACTAACTTAGAGGTAGCCTTAAAGTACAAAATGAAAGAGCTTACCACTGCGGGGGAAAACATGCCTAGTAGGAAGATAAGTACAAGAAAACTATCGAGCATAATAGGTTCTATACGTCAACTGTCCACAACCTTCATATTATCCTTAGATATGTTATTTCCGCCTGGGAAAGACTTTCTGCCGAGATAGCTCAACTCAAATAAGAACTTTAGCGTAGAGCGGATTCCCCATTGTAGAGAACACTTACACTATGTATAGCATGATGAGAAATACCATTGAAGAGGAAAAATATGGTATCATTGATTTTGCCGTAATTGCTAAGGCCCAAAAGCTTGAGTTAGTTACTAAAAATGGACTTCTGGTGCAATCTGATGCTCCTGGTTCTTCTAGTTTCTGTTTCAAGTTTTCAAGAACTGCAGAGGAATCAGAAGGCGATGATGCTGAAGGCCAAATGGGGGAAAATTTTGAACCATCAGTGGATCCACCTACTTCTCCCGGGATCGCGGACACTTCTCTTTCTCCTAGTTCCGGAGATACTGCAGTTTAGCTTTTCTTTCCTTTTTCTCATTCTTGTACTTTTTCCATTTTGGCATGATCTTGTAAATAAAGGCACATTTTTGCTCAAGTACTTTTTGAGTGTTATTTTCGTTCGAATATCCATGTAAGTCTTTAACCTTTGCATTTGCTTAAGAATTCTGCGCACGTTTTTCTGTTCGCGCTTTGGTATGTGTAATCTCGGGGGGTTTGAAAGAAATTAGATTCCATAGAAGTTTTGTCCAGTTTGGAAAGCCAGAACTCTTTTGCTTTTTCCTTGAAGCATTTTGGTTTCAAGTGTTATCCCTTTGAGAGTTTGGAAAGCCAGAACTCTTTTGCTTTTTCCTTGAAGCATTTTGGTTTCAAGTGTTATCCCTTTGAGTGAGTGTTTCTATAAGTATTTGCGCAAGTTTAATTTTTGCATCATTTCGTGTACCTCTTCGGGTGCATTTTCCCCAAAGGAATTTTGATTTTGGGCTTATATTCTTTCGAAACCAACCGCTTAATGTGAAAGTTTTCATAAGAGAGGGTCCTCTTATGTTTACAGTGCTCTTTAAGAGGACGTCTCCTATTCATTATGGCACTAGCATTTGAAGTACTTGTTTAACTTTCAAATAAAAAGGAGTTTCTCTTATGCTCGACTTGATCGTTGTTCGGCAGGCCCATATAACTCCGGGTAATTCTTTAGGTCAATTGCCTTTTGCCACTTCCAACCTTTTTTTGAGGTTTTGAATAATCACCTTGTTCGTTGATTCCGCTTGACCATTTGCACTCGGATGATATGGTCAATTCTCAGTCTCACAACGACGCACTGGTAATCTTTTTCCTTGTAAATACATTTCAAATTAAACATGTACTCGCAGCCAACAATATCAAGTCGATGGTAATCGAGCAGTTCGGACTGCTTAACCAAATCATACCTGCCTCTCGAATCCTTAACGGATTAAACATGGCAAACGAAACAATGAAAGGGGACATCACCCACCCCCGGTCACCATGGTAGGTGCAGCCCAAAATGCCAAATTCCATGTCATCAAGGAAGACTTGAGGTACAATGCCTTGCTCGGAAGGTAATGGATACACTCCAAAAGAACAATAGCTTCCACCCTCCATCAAATGATGAAATTCTCGACAAAATAGGGGATTAAAACCATCTACAGAGAACAACACGCAGCAAGGGAAATGTTCGCAGTGCACATATCATCCATACAAACTTTTGAGGTATTGGCACCCTGCAGGAACCCCTAGCCAGGAAAGCAAAAACATTCCTCAATAGGGAAAGGCCAACCCAAGGCCCTCTCTTGGCTCCGCTACAGCGCGCTTGTAACTTCTTTTCTTGTAAACATATTTTGAATCAGACATATGCTTGTGGATCCAGGTAGCTCGGCCAATATTACCAAGTCGAAGGTGACAGAGCAACTCGGACTGTCTAACCAAATTATGCCTGCCTTTCGATGTCCTGAGCGGACACAACTGCGCGAACAAAACAACAAAAGTGGAAACTTGCCACACTAGTCAATATGGCCGGCGTGGCCCGAAACACCAGTATCTACACCCTCAAAGGAGCCAAAGGATTATCAAACAATAAAATAAAGATAGCAATCTATACTATCGGTTTTTCCCGACTAGACAAAGAAGGATACCATACCGCGTCCTCATCACGAGTGACTGAAACACATCAGGACTCAAAACATCACCGGCGCACTCCACACCAAGGTATGACTGCCTCTTTTCTCTCTCAATAACATTCTACACTGACTTGTGTGCAGGTATCCGGTTGAAACGGCGAAAGCACTCTCCAAATCAAAAGCCTTAGGTTTCAAAAGCATGTATTGTTCTCTTTTCCTTTGACCGGGTTTTTATCCCAAAAAGGTTTTACCGATAAGGTTACATCTACATTCTACCTAAGGAGGACTCAAAAAGTATTCAAGGCTTTTACTTCAAACAACTTCGAATACTAGGGGGCATCCCCCCGGAAGGTCACCAACTCGGAGAAGCCAAGATACGCCGAATGGGGTCTCAATGGGAAAAACAATGTACTGGTCCAAACGGTCAAACAGACCATGCCCGCATAGAATAATCGAGCCCTCAACATTAAAGACATGTATGCTCAAGCAATCGAAGAATAATTTCGAAAAGCATTTCACGCTTCAAAAGAGACTTAGTATTTTTGCAAAAAATGGCTCCTCTATCAAAAATGCCCCAAACACTTGGGGATTGGCGTCGCCAACTCAAAACAATGCGACCCCCGGGTTGGAGATCTAAACTCATAAGCCCTCAACGAGGCAACATCAAAATTACAAAATGGCTACAAAGACAAAAGCACCCCAAGCACTCGGGGACTGGCGTCGAAATTGCGAAAATCAAACGACCTCCGTGTCGGAACTTCTAATCGTATGCCCTCAATGAGGCGAAATCTAGTTAACAAAACAAGCTCTATAGCCAACATGTCCCGAACACTTAGGGACTGGCATCAAAAACTCAAAGCTACGCGACCTCTTGGTTGGAAACTCCAAAATCATAAATCCTCAATCAGGAAAAACCAAGTTTGCAAGTGATAGCTCCTGAGACAAGAATTCATCGGTAGCTCGGGGACTGCCATCAATCGCCATCTCCATTGTAACAGCTCCCGGTCCAAGAAATCGTTGATAGCTCGTGGATTGCTGTCAATCGCCATTGTAAATCATGACTTATCAAAAACTCGAGGCCATAAGACTCCAAGTGGGCAGACTCGGTCTCGTAAGACCTACTTAAGGCAGCAACAACATTTGTAACACCTCGAGCAAGGAAAAAATCACACTTGTACCAAGTGACAACATCTGTAAGACCTAGAGCAAGGCATGAGCCATACTTGTACCTCGTATCTAAAAACTATAAGACCTCAATAGCATGAAAATTTTACAAGACCTAGCTAAGGGCATAAACCCGATCTCTAATTTTAGGCTATATATCGAACTTGTAAGACTGCTAAAAAGGCATACCCTTGATATAGACGCCCAAACTACTTCACTTGTGATAAAAAATGGCTCCGACGAAGCAAAAATGACTACGGTCATAAGGTTGTACTAGCCAAACTAACGCGGCTCGGGGACGCCCGACTATAGTAAAAAATCACAGGCCTTCAATTACTTTGAATATATTTTGAAAAGAACTGGTTAAACAGGCTACCCTCGACATAGGTGAAAGAACTTCGACCATGTCAGCTTCAAATCACAGGGTTCGAGATACTCAACCTCCAAGCTCAACCTCCTGAGGTACATGATCATCGCAATAAAATGACTCAGAATCGAGGTTCTTCTCGAACCATCTAAGAGTCAGGCAAAAATTATTGCAAAAAGTCCTTAACAAGGGAAAAATAAATCCCACATGAAAATTCGCTTCGACCCAAGGCGTAAGAGCCATTGTCGCCAGCCGTTGCAAATTTGAAAACTTTAGGGTCGAATGAGTTCGAGTCGTAACCTGATTCGGAGACTGAACAAAAAATAGTTACCTGAAAACACCCCAGGGCAAAGAGCATAAGAGCTCAAACGCCAGCTTACACTGAAAGGTCACTTCGACCCGAGGCATAAGAGCCATTATTGCCAACCTAATGAGTCCCAGGGCCATACCACGAATCTAAGGATTCCCCTCAACTCAAAGACTAGTTCATCTGGCTCAAATCAAGGCAAAAAGAAATGCAGGAGAAACAAAACCGCGAGGTCTCCCCTTTATAGTCAAAGCACCCTCATTGGTCGCAACTTGGGCATCTACCTGTGCCTTCAAGTCGTTAAACTCACATTGACCTAGCCAACTTCACCCCAAAAGTTGTTCCAGCTCCTCCGTTTTGCTCTCCGACTGAAATATGTAAGTATTAGTCTTTGAAAATGGAAGGGGGATCACACATCGACACGATATACTGGAATACATGTCTTTCAAGATGGATTTCGAAGTTCTAACTTTGATCGGCCTCGCTCTGCAAGTATACCAGCTCACCCTCCTTTTTTGCACAAAGGAGCCTAAGGGATTTCTCCCTATCCAAATATTTCCACGGCCTGGCTTCACGGTGAACCAGCTAGGACTAGAGCTTGTCAAAAGCCTACGAAAGAAAAAGCTTGACAAGAAAGTAAAAATTGCAAAATCAACAAGGACAACAAAATATTTTCCTTAAAATAAAGCAGTTGAGCCTCTTTAAAGATCTATCGCACATATGCTAGCTTGGCTCCCTCAGCTCCGAAAAAGCTGACCCCGGTTGGGGCACGATCGCTCGGTGCATATGATCCCTAGTTCCGAGTATTCCTCGAACTACCTCCAACGGAAAAAGAGGAGGACAACAAAGAAGTAACCGCCCTTCTAAAAACATTAATCATAGGCATGATGAGCTCAGCCAATGCTCCCACTTCAGGCCCCCGGTCCAGGTTTACCTCGCTTTGAGCACCATCACATAGCAAAGGTATCTCTTGATTATTGTTATCATTCTTTAGCCCAGAATCTAGCAACCCCTGTCCCTCTCCAAAGGGGCACGGCCTCACCTCAAAAGGCGCCCCGATGCCTATAATAATAGGGTTATCACACAGAAAGAGGAAGTGCTTTTCTAAATGAAAGAGGGGAAGGGAACAAATTGCACGACACATAGCATCATGTTTGGCCACCCATCTGTCCTTTGACAAAATTCACCACTTATGCTCATTGTAAGTCAAGCAAGTCGCCAGCTTCCAAGCTAGATCCGTCAGGTCGGGGACCTCACACGACGTCCATGAAATTGATGTAGAAAAGGAAAGAAAGGTGCATCTATAGAGTTTTTTTGCCATAAGCAAAAGTACGAAGGTACGAATATACCACTTACGCGCAAAATTATACTCCTTAGGGAATGGCATAAGCTCCTCAGTAATAATATTGACAGTTCGTACTCGGATGAATCGGCCCATCCGCTCTCGACCTTCGTCTTCCTCATAATCAACAATATCGATCAGAAAAGAAGATAGGCTCCAAGAAGTCATTAGCATCAGTGCAAGTCCCGAGGTGGTACTCGACCTTGAGAACCTCCATAAAAAAATTATCAGGCTCTAAAAATCCGCTGGCATCATTACAAATCCTGAGGTAGTACTCGACCTCAAGGATCTCCATAAAAAAGAAGTCAAGCTCCAAGAAGCTATTGGTATCATCACCAGTCCCTAGATGGTACCCAATTTTGGGGACCTCTCCAAAGGGCCATCGATATCATTGCATGACTCGTATGGGCCTAAGATACCATCTAAAACAGGGCAAACCCTTATTCAGAATCTATCTATAACGCCTTCAAGGCTATCTACCTCGAGTTGAAAACATGTTTCCAGATAGCCCGATCATAGGTATGATAACGTCATAGGATATCCGAAGAAATGGATGTCAAAATCATTTCTTATCGTTCCTCTCCAGCAAACGCGGGGACTATCTGTATACAGTGAAATCGGAAGGACCAATTCCTTATCATCGAGGCACCTCAGAGGGTCATCTCAAAGGCTCGAGGCTACAAGGCTACGGTCGAGTTTCCTCCCTCGAGGTTCATTGACGCTCAACCTTGGGATAATGATAACCCCAGCTATGGTCGGGGGGGAGTTCCCAAGGCGTGCATATAGAGCTGACAGAGTCCGTTAGGCTAATCTGAGCCCACATCATGGCAGTATCTAGCTGTCCCATCTCCATATCTTTGTAATTAAAATATTTGTACTACATTGGGATTTCTCCTACTATATAAAAGGGATCCCTGTCATTATATAGATCCATCTGTTGCTTCAGTTACTCCACATGAATATACGAAGAACATTCTCTCTGCTTTCTAACATAGTTTCTCATTATTATTGCTTTCATTTATTATCTTCATACTTGTTCATAATTTATTGCTTATCATTGGCCATAAAGAGCCTTCTTTGATTTTATTATAACTGATATTTATACCTCGATCACCCCCGATAGATCATTATCGGGCCACGTAACCGACCTCGAGGCCGTCGTATCGACAAGCTTGAGGCCCCAATTGTCAGCCTCTCAGTTTGATTATCGCCTTATATTTACCTCCCATTTCATCTCTAAACTTCATACACATAGAATCATCTACTTAATAACTAGTATAAAAATAGATCACATATTTTTAGAGTCCCATCAACAAATTTAATTGTTATTCCCATTTTCATGGTAAATAATAGCCGAAATCCCTGGTTCCACTAGAGCACGTTTAATCTTAAAATCTAACACATTTAAAGAAATTACCAGTGCATCTTTTTGTGGTAGTAGTAATCCGTCTGCGTCCTTCTCTGTAAAAGTGATATCGTCTTCCCAGAGCCTTTACTATGAGTTATTGATAGTTTCGTCTTCTTTTCTATGAGAAGGTGACCCCGTTAATCTTGTTTCCTCCGAAGATCATATTAATTGTTTGGTGTGGGGATTCTTCTGCAACTTTTGAAGGTATCACATTGTATTTGTTATGACCATAATTGTTCTTAGCTCGGTAGCTTAAGAATTCCCTGAGGTGACCATTCTTCAATAGTGTTGCTACTTCTTCCTAAAGGTGTCGGTAGTCCCCTATCTGGTGGATGTTTGTCCGATGGTACTCACACCATAGTTAGATCCCTCTATACGTGATCAAATATCATTGGTATCGACAATCGTGCCTCCTTAATATTTCACATAGTTGACACAAATTCCACTATACTGAAGTTGAAGTTGTATTCCGATAACCTAGGTAAGAAAGATCTCGTGACCCTGACGCTCCTTATGCTACAGTGATTTGTTGTTACGACTGTGATCGATCCTTCTATCAATAGTGAACTTATCTGCTGTCAGAAGCTTCTGCTACGGCCTTCAGTCCGCTCTTAGGGAAAAAACTGACCACTTGAAGTTTGTCTATCCATGTCGTAATCATCTTTTAATTTTTTCCTTTTCTTGTCCCGTCCTTTGATCGATGATGGAAAACCAACCCGATCCTCTTCGATTCTTATTTTTGACTCGTAGAAATTGTGGACGTCCGCCCAAATTGTTTCATAAAACTCAAGCAGACTTTCCTTCAACTTTTGGGAGGTATTTGAACTTCTCAAATTCAGTCTTTTGGTGAATGCTTCAGGTGCCTATTCATTCGGGACAACCAGGAGCAACATTCTTTCTTATAAAAATCGTGTAACAAATTCCCATAATAATTCAAACTCTCCCTACACAATACTGAATATGTCGGCCTTCCGGGCTTGTACAGTTTTGGCCCTGGCATGGACCTTAATGAAAGAATCCGCAAATATTTCAAATGAGTCTATGGAATGCCCGAGTAATAGTGAATACCACGTCAAAGCTCCCATCGTGAGAGTTTCTCCGAATTTATTTAACAATATAGATTCAATTTCGTGGGGATCTAAATCGTTCCTTTTTATCGCCGTTGTGTAGGTGGTAATATGCTCTTATGGATCTGATGTTTCATCATATTTTGGCACATTAAACTGCTACAAGATTAATTCTTGTGCAGCGCTCGGCTTGTACGGCAATTGAGTATACTGCTTGGAGTCTGGGCCTTTCAGTACTGGTGACGCGCCAGGGATTTGATCCATGTGGGAATTTACTTCCCTCATAAAATGTAAAAGTTCATTCTTGAAAGGATCATTTTCATTATTGAGACCGCATCCGCTCCCCCCCAGCCCCGTCAGAGCCAACATCACCCATGGGAGTGTTGATGTCTATCCTATACGTTGTTTGATTTCTGGGAACACCGGGAGGAATTAGATTTTGCCTGTTTGTGTTATTCAAATCCCCCGATAATGCATGCTGCATCTCTGTCATAACTATGTCGTAGCACGTGAGATGGCCTAGAATGATCGTATGTTTCTTTTCCAAGACCCTTACCGCGTCAACGACATGCTCCTCATCAGCATCATCGGGGTTGTCTCCCAAACATGTCGAGGATACTGCATGTCATGCACCAGTGTGGCGTCATTCTCCTCATTGTGGGTGTCACTTATTGAGTCCTCGAAGTGAGGACGTTCTTCTCGAACCTTGGGGTTGTTAATTGCATTATCTTCCACTTCTTATGATTTTTTCTAAGACAAAATAATAAAATCAAGTTAGTTAAAAAGGAAATGATCAATTTAATTGTACGGCTGTATAGGTCCCACGGAGGACACCAAACTTTTTACCCGTAAAATGGTACAGTTGAAGTTATACGTGGGTTTCTCAACAAGTGAACTAATTTGATACTGAAAATAATACAATAAGTAAAGAACTAAGCAATACTTAGCCTTGAAATATAGATGAAACAACAAAGATGACAGTTCCGACAACAAGGTTTTCGGGCATAGAGATGATGAAATCAAAAAGCAAGAAAGTAAAATTGTATAAAGCTTTTGTAGAATGCAATGTGAGTTTGCTTGAAAATTTGCTTTTATAGCTGTGTATAGTGAATGAGGTCCTAGGATCATTCCCTCGTTTAATGTCAATTATGAGGGTCATTGATAAAGATATAACGGTGGACAGAAATGCCAAATTCTTTGTAACGGGCCATTGCTCTTAATGCGACAGAATATTCCTTATTAAATGATACAGGGTGCAAGGCATTTAACACAACTTTATGAACATTATTTCTTCCGGTGACAAGCGGAATATCTATGTTCGGTCTTCAGCTATTTTCGTCATGGGTTGCACGTGTCCTTCAATTAGCTGACCACGTATCATATCATATTTTACCCTATACACTAATGTTGGTCATCACAATTTTCAATAAGATTTAGTTTAAACTATAAAGTGAAGAAAAACATAGTGATACTATTTTTTTAACTTGTAGTACCTGCATTAAAATTATTATACAGGTATAGAACCCATTCGACTAATTATCAGGCTGACAACTTTGATTACACGAAGGCCTGTGCATTAAATTGAATCTCCCAAACTATAGCGTGATTTGTACTAAATCTAAGGTTATTCTAATCTCTAACTCATATGTATGAAACTGTATTGTTTAGCCAAAAAATAATTTTGTGGTCGAAGTAAATAAAAGAATAACTTGGTCTTCTAATAACTAATTTTACATCACTTTTCCTAATATAAAAGTAAAAGATAGTGAAAAGCAAGACTGAAAGAATAAGAAAAAAGTAATCTTATTGATAATTTCAGCTTCCTTCCAAAATGAAAGAACAAGATATTTCCATGGCAAAGAATATTAAGAATATTGACAATTCATGGTGTTACTTTGTGATTTTCTTAATGGGGATACAAAATATGGTAAGGGAATTTATATAATAATATAATTTGTAACTGCTTCACCCTATTTAACTCCTACCCATTACTAACATTTGTTACATTAATAATCCATTATATGGGGGATTGGCAACGGTTAAGGTAATAAAATTCAATCATGCATAATAAGAGATTATGCTGATTTTTTAAATATTTGTGGCGATTAATGAACCTTTCATCTTCGTGTCTTTTAGTATCATTAGTTATCCGCTCCGTACATCATTCCTCTTTCCCAACTAATAGGTACGGTATCCTTATAGATGATCCCGTGGGTGTTACTTATTCCTTCTCTGTTCTTCATTCTTCTTCACTGCTTTGATTCTTAAGTCACTTGTCAGCATATCATTGGTCCATGTAATGAGTTTATTTTTACCAATATAAATAGTCTTGCTCCCCTTTCTGAATATTCTCGATTGAGTATTTATGAAGCGGAGTGTTTATTTATGACGAAAATATCTTGCCGTCTCTTCCTGAAAATTCCCACAAAGGTTCATTCCTTGCTTTCCATATATGGTAGACAAAAGTTGATAGTATTCTAAGCACAAATGCATTGCAAAGTCTCCCTTTAGTTGTTCTTCCCATAGCGCGCCACATCCCTGGAAGTCAATACATTGTGTTTCCATCATTAACCATTGTGGAGTATTTTCTAAACATGATTTGTAAAAGTATACTGAAAGTAGTGGTGTTCAATTGATTCATTGTAATACCCATACATGAGGCATGTACTAAGTGTTAAAAATCTGTCTTTGCAAAGTAATTCTGGAAACAAAATAACGTAAAAACAAAAATGTAGAAGAAGCAGATATTAATTTGAGCCCACCGAAGTCACAATATTTTCTTAAGAAAATTAATCCCCTCCTAGTACCGGAGGTTATGGATTATTTTCTCCCAGGATAGAACAAATTACACACAGGTGTGGAGGTACTTCAAACCCTAGTATTTTAGCGAGCACAAATGATCGGTAACAAATCACACTTATTATTTCTTTCTTTCAGGTAAAACAATGCAGAAGAAAGAAGGAAAATTTAGAATTTTCATAAGAAAAATTTGAGGGAATGAACTTCTATTTGTAGCCTACAGGTTGGTTTTTGGATTAAAACAATATTATATTAATCTTAATATTGAAAAACAAATTTAGTCCAAAAAAATAATCAGTTAATCAGATCACTTGAACAAATCCGAATCCAAACTCGAAGTTGAAGCTAGAGTCGAAGCCGAGCCGAGCCGAGGGACAATGATGACGGTGCGATGCTTGCTTTCTTCTCAACTCTTTAAGAGCTAGAAGAAGTGTAATTGTATAATACCCATCAAAACTCTTTTCGTCCTCCAATATGGGACAATCCCCCTTTGTCAAAGAGGGAAATTCCAAAATTTTATTTTTCCTCCATTTTTTGTTCACTCTATTTTAAGCTCTAACAAGCTTAAACCCTACAATGCCCCACATGCATGGGGAATAGCTGTATCACGAAAATATGCATGAAAAGGAGTGTGATTTACAAGCAAGAATTAATCATATCTGGATAAGTAGGTTTCTCTTTGATCTTCTCGTAGTGAAATTATGTCAGATATACTCGGTCAATCGATAGATTTGAACCTTCAAATTCTGGTGTATACCTAGACAACCATAAGTCATAAAATCAACCCTTAACCATCTTTGGTTCTCATTGTTGTGATTATTTCAATCATAAATGCCGCTTGGTTTCATAAGTGCGTAGAGAACTGGCCTTACAAAATTCTCCTTGAAGCGGCAAACACTTCACACTTACATAGGTAATTCCTAAACGTGTCATCTCGTAGATATACTATTTGATATACCCCGTATCAAATTTAGAAACCATTAAAAAGCCTTAATGCTTTATCCTTGGTACTGAACATTGTCTCATCACGAAAATGGACCAAAATTTTAATTGACAATGTTGAACCGTCATTAATGACTTTGTTTGATCTCCTTGAACCTAGATCTTGGGTTCTCTAGCCTTCTAGGTAGAGTTACCACCACAATGACTTGTCCTCGGCCATAATCTCATTCCCCTCAATGATTTCTCAACTACTTCACTAGCTAGGCCTTTTATAAGTGGATCCGACACATTATAACTTGACTTTACGTAGTCAATTATGGTAATTCATCTAGAGAGTAATTGCCTAACAATTTTATGTCTTACTCGTATATGACGAGATTTACCATTATACATGATGCTCCCAGCCCTTCCAATTGCCTCTTGACTATCGCAATGTCTGCATATTGGGGCCAATGGTTTGGGCAAAAATGGAATATCTTCCAACAAATTTCATAGAAATTTAGCTTCTTTACCGGCTTTATCTAAGTCTATGAACTCAAAACTTCAGTATGAGCAAACTTTAGATTATAACATATGCAATCTGGGAATTAAAATCTTAATTCCTCACTAACTTGTAATACACCTATTACAAGCCACTTTGCAATACACTCATTACAAAGACTTCAACTCATGACTAACTCTAGTTACGACACAAACACTAAAGGTTTATAGTTTTCAAGGGGTTCCTTATTAAAGCTTCTTGATAAGTAAGATATGAATTACAATGAAAAACAATTACAAAGTTACAACTCAACTAAGGATATTCAAGAGGGTTGGTTGTAGGGACTGCTCCGTATGAGTGTTGTTACTTTGTTCTTGATGCACTTGGGAATTGAATGCTTGATTGTCAGAAGCTTGGAATGCTTGAGTGATTCTCAAGTGTTTAAGTGATGTTTTTGTGTAATGTTCTTTGTTAATACTACTTGGACAACATCACTTTAATGATGAAATCACTTGGTAAGTCAATGAGGAGTGACTTATGTACTGTGCTACACTGTTTGCATGTAAAGTATAGGAAGTCAGTTTTCAGTTGTAGACAGTTGACTTCGTATTGGTGTCAGGGGAACCCAAGGGGATCGGGCCCTTGTGTTGATTCTTTATCTTCTAAAGTCATAGCAACTCACATTAGCTTGAGTCTGTTGATTGAGTTGTGTACCAAGTATGTCATGTCTCTTATCTGGTTCTTTGATAGTATGTTTGTTAGAGCATTGTAAACTCATCAATTTCCCCCTTTTGATGATAACAAACTTAAAAATTGAGAATCATATTTAGAACAACAAAAACCAGATAAAGTATGAGTTACTTCACAAGTTCCCCCTGACTTTGTGCTTCCCCCTTAATCAGTTCCTGCTACTTATTATTTTATCAAAACTCTTCCCCGGTTTGGCATCATTAAAAATACACAGACAATCAATTGGCATAAAGTAGTCTAGCCTAGTTAACTCATGCTACATACATGCACACATGTTGCTCGAGATAAACATTTTCTTTGGTTAGACGAGCGACCTCTGCTCTTGATGAACTGGAGGATCGTGGTGCCTCTTGAGCCTGACTTAGCTGAGTCTCTAGAATGGCATTCCTTGCCTTCAAGTTCATGATCTCCTCAGTAGCATTGTTCTGAGCATTGATATACTGTGAGAGTGTCGAATTGCTTCCTACCCCTCCAATGTTTTCAACACACTTACATTTCTCTAGAGTAGTATGCGAGAAGGTCTGCTCTTGGTCCCCATCTTGGGTTGTCCCAAAGGCACACTAAAGAATCTGAAGACATGCGTCAGAAGAAATCCATAGGGCAGACCATGATTTCCATCTTTGAATGCTGCCACCTTTTGTATATGCTCAATCATTATGGCTGGCAGATTAATAGTGCTGAACCCATCCAATGCTTCCATCAGATACAGATCAAACTTTGATATGATAGACCTCCTCTTAGCGCGAGGAAGCAGGACCTTGTTCACCAATTAAAAAAGGAGCTGATAAATAAGAAGCAAGGCTTTCTTATGCACCCGTTCACCCCACTACACTATCCCCTCCTTAACTATAGCCTGCCTAAAGTTTTCTCCATAAGTATCTCTAACTGAATACAGATCGTTAGCAGCAACCTTAAGTATGTCGCCTAGCAGAGCAGAGTCCATAACAATGTTGATTCCATTTACCAATGCACAGTTTTGATCAGATTTAACGGTAAAGAGGTCTACATAGAAACATTGGACCTCATCCTCATAACCCTTTTTCACATCTGCTTTGAACAGATGTGCCTACAGTTGAAATTTGACCATCTAAAGTATTTGCCTCATACCAGTCATCTCAGATATCTCTGAGTCAAATGTGCGACCGCATAGTACTTATTGGTACCTCAACCTTTCTTCCAGACACACTTTCACATTTCACTTTCTTCACATGCTCCAATTTTATTTTACCAGACTTTCCACTAGACTTAACCTTTGCACTCGATTTAACTAGAATATCATCATTAGACATTGACTCTTCAACCACCACTTGCTTCAAGTTGTCACCACTTTCCATGAATTTTTTACTAGGCGTTCCAACAGCTTTATTTGAAACACTTCTAGCAGATTGTTTCTTTTTATGAGATATCTTGACTAAGGAACTTGGTTTATCTTGAGCTTCCTCATCCACTTATACAACCGAAATGTTATTGTCACTAACAATACCTCCGTCCTTTACCAGTCTCCTTTTCTTCTTCATGTTACTCCTTTTACTATTCTTCAAAGCAGACTCAAGAGCCTCATTCCTCTACAACCTTGTAGTAGGCCAGTTAGGAGAGGGATAGGGAGTGGCTACTGGCCTCCTTCTGGAAATAAACGCACTCAGAACAACATCATCCTGATTTTCTTCATAACTGGACCTCATAGCAAGAGCCACTGCTTCCAAAGGCTCAGCATCAAAGAGAGGAGAAGGAGCAGGGTCGAAACTGACCTGGAAAGAATATTCCTGACTTGTTTCCTCAAGAGATGTGTCAGGTCCTTCAAGAAGAGTCCCAGTAGTCTATTCTAGTGCTGGTTTTTCGAAGAGAACCATTGTTCCTTCTCCCACCAATGACTGAGTCTCTTTCCCCTGAGACTCAGGCATAGTAGAGGTTTCCTCATTCACTATTCCTTCAACAGAGATGGCCAACATGTTTACTATGGCCTCTCTCTCCTAAGATTCCATGGGTGCAATAATATCTGAGACACGAGTACCTGTAGACTGATCAACATTGTCCTCAGATACCTTTTCTGCCTGTGAAGTCTCATTCTTTTCTTCATATTTGCTTTGTTCTTTGATAATCTCAGGCGATAGAGAATAGATACCTTCGATTTTAGGGATTTCTGAGTTCTCGACACTTAGAGGGAGAGTGTGATCTGATGGATTGGTGAGAGAGATGGAGGGTAAAGGTGAATCAGGTTTAGGTGCTTCACTTTCAACAGTGGTGGAAGGGGTAATGTTGAGAGGTGTTTCTTTAGGAACAAAGAAGTCAAGGGTTTTCTCTTCAATGCTGGGAATGATTATTTGATCTTCAGCCATGGTAGATCATAAGTTTTAAAGTTCTAGAGAGGCTAAGAGGAGAGAGAGGTGATCGTTCAATGTTTTGGAGATGACAAGGTTTTAATAAGGGAAGAGGCAATTATGATGGAGAGAGAAATGGGTTCTGAAATGGTGGTAGATGTGTGGGAAGATGCAACATTTCAAAGGGAAGTTAAAGGATTTGAAAGAAAAGACGTGACATACAAGGTTTGAAAAGCTTGATGATGTGGCACTCATTATTTTGTTTCTTTTAAGATATGTATGAGAAAATACAAGACTACTAACTTGTGGTACAAGAACCAAGTTCTTGACCAGTCTTTCAAAAAATTTCAACCCTTTTTTACCGTTCATGCATTGCCTCAGCAGTTTCTATAATCATGATACGTGTTTACCTGTAACGATATAGAAGTGAGTTAGACTTTGCCAGAAATCACTTTATCTAATTTTACCTGTATTGTGATTTTCATAGCCACATAGTAGGAATCAGGTTCTCAATTAGGCTTTATTAGCCCCAGTTCCAGCATGTTTCTCTCAAAACATTCTCTACTCAGGGCATTGGTACAAATATCTGCAATTTGTTCCTCTATACTACAAAACTTCATACAGATAAGCCCATTTTCCACATTGTCTATAAGAAAATGATATCTCACATCAATGTGTTTGGTTCTCTTGTGTTGGACTGGATTTTCGGCCATGTTGAGTGCACTTGTGTTATCACACAGAAGAGGCCCACAGTCAGTGTACACTCCAAAGTCTTCTAAATGTTGTTTGATCCATAGAAGTTGAGCACAACAGGAAGCTGCTACAACATATTCTGCTATAGCTATTGAAAGAGCTACTGAATTTTGCTTTCTCGTGCCCCATGACATAAGACATGATCCTAATAAGTGAGCCATTCCAGACCTGATTATCATGTCCACAAGATAACCTGCATAATCAGCATTAGCATACCAAATAATATTAAAATTTTCACCTGAAGGGTAGTGCAAAACCAGGTTCTGTGTTCCATTTAGATATCTCAAAATTCATTGGGCAGCCTTCATATGAGATTCCTTGGGATTTGACTGAAACCTTGCACATAGTCCTACACTAAAAACAATATTTGGCCTGCTTGCAGTAAGATAGAGGAGAGATCCAATGATGCCTCTATATATTGTTTGATTTACCGGAGAGCCAGATTCGTCAATGTCAAGTCGAGCAACAGTGGCAATGGGAGTGTCAATCACTTTTGATGATTCTATGTCAAACCTTTTCAGAAGATCTTTGCTATACTTCTGCTGACTAATGAATTTTCCCTTTGTCGAGTACTTCACTTGAAGACCCAAGAAGAAATTCAACTCACCCATCATGCTCATCTCAAACTTACTTCCCATGAGTTTTGCAAATTCCTCACACGGTGAGTCAGTTGTTTCCCCAAAAATGATATCATCAACATATACCTGAACAATGAGCAGGTTCCTCCCTAGTTTCTTCAGAATGAAAGTGTTGTCAATTTTTCCTCTTGTAAGACCATTTTCTAATAGAAACTTTGACAAACTTTCATATAAAGCTCGAGGATCCTACTTCAACCCGTACGGTGCCTTGTCCAATTTGAACACATATTTAGGGTGTTCATGACATTCAAAACCTGGAGGTTTGCTTTACATACACTTCTTTCTTGAGGAAGCCATTCAGGAATGCACTTTTGACATCCATTTGGAACAAAGTGAATTCCATATATGACGCAAAGACAATGAGGATTCTTATAGCTTCCATGTGAGCAACCGGAGAAAAAGTCTCATCATAATCAATTCCTTCCCCTGATTGTAGCCTTAGACCACTAGCCTTTCCTTGTTCCTTGTAGTGTTTCCATATTCATCGAGATTATTCCTGAATACCCACCTGGTTCCTACGATGGTTTGATATGAGGGTCTAGGTACGAGGAGTCATACGTGGTTCCTTTTGAACTGATGCAGCTCATCATGCATAACTGTGACGTAGTATGCATCTTTTAAGGCTTCCTTGATGTTTTAGGGTTCTATTTATTAGAGGAATGCTAAGAAAAAAAGTGAATTTCTAGCTTTTGATCTGGTTTAGACTCCTGAATCTAGATGAGTAAGTATGTCGTTAAGAGGATGGGAGCTTTTGTGTTTCCAGTTGGGTACTTGAGCTTCATTTTTATAGGAGCTAGGTTATCCTGACTGGTTCCCTTGTATCCTCCTTTCAACTACTTGTGAAGTACTTTGAACTGCATAAACCACTCTTTGTTCAGCTTCAATGGTTGTAATTGTGGTACCTGGTTCCTCCCCGACTGATGAGGAAGAGACTGCATTGTCTTATCTTGTCTCCTTTACTTGACTCATCATACTGCATTTCTATTTGCCATATAAATGACCTCGCCTGGAACCAGCAGAGGCTCTCCATCTTGATCATCCTTGTTGCTTTTCTCACAGGAGAGGTAGGACTCGTCAAAGATTATGTGTACATTTTTCTCAAAACAATGAGTCCACCTGTTGTATACCTTGTAGGATTTACATTGAGAAGAATATCCCAAAAATATTCCTTCATCACTCTTGGCATCAAATTTTCCAAGCTAATCCTTTCCATTGTTTAGAACATAACATTTGCACCCAACTATTATTAAGTTACTCATCTTGGGCTTCCTTTCATTCAGCAACGCATACGAAGTTTTGTTAAAGAGAGACCCGATCATGCACATGTTGACCAAGTAGCAGGAAATGTTAGCAGCTTCAGCCCAGAAGTTCTTAGTAATCTCACTATCGATCAACATTGTTCTTGCCATTTCTTCAAGGGTTGTCTTCTTCCTTTCCACAACTCCATTTTGCTGTGGAGTTCCCTTAGCTGAGAAGTTATGGGTAATGTTATTCTCATTGTAGAATTCATCAAACTTAGCATTATCAAATTATGTTCCATGATCTAATCTAATGCATGCTACTTTTGTATTCCATCTTCACTTGAATTTTCTTCACAATGGCTACAAAACCTTCAAAGGTATCATCTTTTGTCCTAAAGATTAGAGTGCAAGTGAATCTGGAACAATCATCCACTATCACAAAAATGTACGTTTTTCCTCCCCTGCTTTGCACTCTCATAAGACCTATATATCCATATGAAGGAGATCAAGTGGTTTTGAGGTGCTGACATCCTTCTTTAGCTTGAATGAGGATTTCAGATGATTTCCTCTAGCGCAGGCATCGCAAACCTTGTGCTCTTTGAATTTTGATTCAGGAAGACCACGAACCAGGTCCTTTCGAACCAGCTTATTCATTAGAGATAAGCTTACATACCCCAGCCTTCTGTGCCATAGTTCAACATCATCATCAACTGATTTCAAGCAGCTCATATCACCACTTTGTGGGGACTCAAAATCGGTAACGTAGATATTCATGTGTCTTTTGGCCATAATTATCACTTCACCAGTTACTAGATTTGTAACTATGTATATTTTGGACAAGAATTCCACCTTGTTTACTTTATCACATATTTGAGAGATACACAAGAGACTATACTTAAGACCATTAACATAGTACATATTCTTAATTGAGTGAGTGAGTGATTTTCCAATTTGTCCAACACCAAGAATGTACCCCTTTTTCCCATTTTCAAAGGATACACTCCCTTCTTGCAGGGCACTTAGTGAAAGAAAGTCTATGGTATTCCTAGTCATATTCTTTGAGCATCCACTGTCCATGAACCATTGTTGACTGCTTCCTTTTACTGTTCCCTGCACAAGAAATTCATGGGTTATATTTAGGAACCCAAGCAAGTTTGGATCCCTTGTAATAAACAAGAGGATGAATAAGTGCTCTTCTAGTCAATGCAGGTAACATGCACTTTTTATGGGTGGCACCTGGTCCTATTTCAGCAGTTACCGTTTCAGCAAAAACTTTGTTTTTCTGAAGTGACTGAACCCTGGCTTGGAAATTTCCTTTGAAATGTCCATTGTTCCCATAGTGGGTACACAACCAATTATCAGGTACAGTAACATACTTGTTATAAGGGTTATAAGGAGTTCTCTCCTTTTGAAACCCTAGTCCCTGTGTATTTCCACCATTGTTCCGACATTGGGTACACATCCATTGTTTCCATCCAATTTTGCTTGAAGTTATCTATTTTTCTCATGTTCAGCACATAAAGTAGTCTTTACAGCATTTAACTCATTTTCATGATTAATATGTGCTTTACTAGCAACTTCTTTTTCTTTCTCAAAATTTCCAGGCCTACATTCTACTTTGAGTTCCTCTATTGTTTCCTTCAAGTCTATAATCACAACTAAAAGGTCATCTCTTTCTTTCTCTAAGGCATCAACTTTATCCACTAAGTCATTCTTTTCTTTATTGAAATTTTCGATGGTTTCTTTTAAGTCAACAACTACTACCATCAAACTGCCTCATGCATGTTACACACTAGGAATTTTCTTAGTTAGAACCTCCTTTTCATTTTCCATATTACCTATGGTTTCCTTTAAATCAACTACACAAACTACCAAGTCATTTCTCATTTGTTCATCACTTCCTAACTCCAAGGTTAAGGCATCCTTATCATTTATAAGACTATGATAGGCATCAATTAACACATTTGCTAATGACATGAGTTTTTAGGAGAGTAGGATTTCAGATTTATCTGAACATCCCTAAAATTTACCTCACCGTTGTCATCATCATCTTCATCACTATCTGACTGAGCCATCAAAGCAAATATTAAATCATATTCATTGGCTTCAATTTCAACTTCCAACATAGAACTATCACCTGTATCATTTTTTCTTCTTCAGACTCACTGGAGGAGTCTCCCCATGCTGCAAGAGCTTGCTGCACAACATTGTCAGCGGAGTTCTTTCTTTTGAAGCATTTATCAGGAACCGAGTTCCTCCTGGCTACTTTATCGGAGGTTTGCTTGAAATGTTTTTGCTTTAGGAGAGGTCAATCCTTGATGAAATGTCCTGGCTTTCCACATTTATAATAGAAGTCATAATTCTTTGGTTTCCTAGAACTACCTCTCTTTGGTATGCTTCCATATATTCGAACCATTTTTTGAAATGTTCTGGTTATGTAAGCCATGTCACTATCCTCCTCACTTGAGTCGCTGCTTTCAACCTTGAGTACCAAGTTTATTTCCTTCTTTGGTTCTCTTCTTTCACTGTCCTTGTTGTTCTTTATTTCTTAGGTTTTCAGATTTCCAACTAGCTCATCTTTGGTGAACGCCCGCAAATCCTTTGCTTAAGTAATGTCGTTCAATTTACTCTCCTAGAAGCTGGGAAACACACTAAGAATTTTACTCACGATCTTGTTCCTTGGAATGATTTCCACAAGCAAATGTAACTCATTTATAATGGAAGTGAATCGAGTGTCCATATCTTGAATGGATTCATCATCGTTCTTTTAAAGAGTTCATACTTAGTGGTGAGCATATCAATATTAAACTGCTTTGCTTGAGTGGTTCCTTCGTGTGCTGTTTGTAAAGCTTCCCATATTTCCTTGGCGGATTGATAGGCTGAGATCATATTGTATTCATCAGGTCCTATGCCACACAAAAAAATTTTCTTGGCACGAATGTTTTCGTACACAGCTTTCCTATCTGCATCATTGTATTCTTTCCTGGTCTTTGGCATCGTCACAGGAGGGTCTCCGACCTTCTTTGATTGGACATAAGGGCCATTACAAATAACATCCCACAACTCGGAATCTTCTGCCATGATAAAGTCATGCATTCTTGTCTTCCACCACCCATAGTATTGGCCATTGAACCTAGGTGGTCTGTAGGTATACTTACTCTCTTTGAAGTTTGGGGAGCAGCCATGAAGATCCTTTCTAGGTGTTAACTTGATTGAAAGAACAAGCTCTGATACCAATTGATTGAAATTTGAGTCCACCAAACTATATAGAGACCAGGTCCTATATAGGTTTCCATAGTTAATGCTAATGCAACAATAAGTAAATGGAACAGGGAACTTGCACATGGAGAAATCCCTACTCAAGGGGATAAAAAACCACAACCTACACTGGTAGGATTTCAACTTCACTATGAGCAAACTTTAGATTAAAACCTACTCAATCAAGGAATTAAACTCTTAATCCCTCGCTAACTTGTAATACACCTATTGCAAGCCACTTTTCAATACACCAATTACAAAGACTTCAGCTCATGACTAACTCTAGTCACGACACAAATACTAAAGGTTTATGGTTTTACAAGGGGTTAATAATTAAATCTTCTATATAAGAAAGGTAGGAATTACAATGAAAAATAATTACAAAGTTACAACTCAACTAAGAACATACAAGAGACTTGTTGTTACTTTGTTCTTAACGCACTTGAGAATTGAATGCTTGATTGTCCGACGCTTGGTCTGCTTGAGTGATTCTCAAGTGTTCATGTGATGTTTTGTTGTAATGTTCTTTGTTACTACTACTTGGATGACATCACTTGAATGGTGTAATCACTTGGTTGGTCAATGAGGAGTGACTGTTGTACTGTGCTGCACTATTTGTGTGTATAGTGCAAGCAGTGACTTTCCAGTTGTAGACAGTTGACATCAAACTGCTGCTAGGGGAACCCAAGGGGATCACGTCTCTGTGTTGATTTTTTAACTTATGAGGTCATAACAACTAACATTCGCTTGAGTCTGTTGATTGAGTTGTGTGCCAAGTGTGTCAGGTCCCTTATATGGGTTTTTGACAGTAAGTTTGTTAGATTATCAAAACATAAAATAAATGTATTGTAAACCCATCAACTATTGACTGCCTCTTTCCAAAATAATAATTTCGAAGAAGATATGACTTCTTTAACTGTTTGAGGTTCATTTTCCAATTAAAAAGTCACAAAATCCGGTCCAAATGAAGTAGAAATTCTTTGACATTTACTATATCTTGAATCTTCCTGATAAGACGTTCTTTCTTTTATTTCTTACTAAAGGTCATTTAGATCTTTCACCAATTGACTCACATTCCTTTTTATATGGATTATATATTTTTGAAGAATTCAAAATTATCTAATTTTATAACTATATTATTATGAATGTCGGGATTTCGGATTATGAACCAAATACGAATACGCTTTATTGTTGGTTGTATATCCTATAAAAATATTGACTATTTTTGGTAATATCTTTACCTTTTTGTATTTAGGAATTTGCACTTTTGCCAAACACCCCTACACTTTAAAATAATTCAAGTTGGGCTTCCTTTTTTTCAATTTTTCAAATAGAATGGATTGTGTTTTTCTATGGGGCACTCGAAATAGATTCGGTTAGCGGTAAGAATGACTTCCCCCAAGTTCTATTGCAAACTGTAACTTATCAACAAAGCATTCATCATCTTCTTTAATTATCGATTCTTTCTTTACACAATCCCATTGGACTTGGGTGTGTAAGGGGCCGTTGTTTGATTAAAAATTCCATATTCTAAACATATTTCTTCAAAAGCAGATTCATATTCACCACCCCTATCAGTTATTATCATTTTTATTTTCTTGTAAAAAGTTCCGTTTCGACTTCATTTCTGTATTGCTTGAATGAATCTATTGCTTCATATGTACTACTAACTAAGAAAACATAGCAATAGCGTGTAGAGTAATCCATAAAAGTTATAAAATACTTCTGTCCACCGCGAGATGGTATTAAATTCATATCGCATATATATGTGTGAATTAAATCAAAAGGATTTGAATTCCTTTCAACAAACTTATAAGGAAGTCTAACATACTTAGATTTCACACATATTTGATATTTTGATTTCTCATTCAAACTTAGGTAATACTTCTAAATTAATCATTTTTTTTCAAAGTTTTATAATTGATATGTCCAAAATGTATCTGGCATAAATCTTTTGACTCGAGTAAGTAAGAAGAAGCTGAAATTTTATTATTCTCAATATCCATTACATTCAGTTTGAAAAGTCCCTCACTGAGGTAACCTTTTCCTACAAATATTTCGTTCTTACTTATTACAACCTTATCAGATATAAAAACCCACTTAAACTCGTTATTAATGAGAAGTGCTGTAGAGGCTAAATTTTTCCTAATTTCAGTAACATGAAGGACGTTGTTCAGAGTCACCACCTTGCAAGAAATCATTTTAAGAAATATCTCCCCACATCCTTCAATCATGGCTGTTGCACAATTTCCCATAAAATGTCTCTTTGGGTCCAACGGGAGCATTTGTTGCAAACACGTCTCTAAATATGGTGAGTGGATCCAGAATCAATCTACCATTCCTTGGGATTTCCTACCAGGTTACATTCAGACAGCATAATACACAAGTCATCAATATCCTCTTACTTTTCAACCATATTTGCATGACCCTTCTTCCTATCTTTCTTTAGAGCACGACAAACGCAGATTTGTTTCCATCTTTCCCGCATTTATAACAATTTCCTTTGAATCGCTTATTGCCTTGGTTACTTTTTGGTCGAGAAGGCTTCTTTCTCTTTTATTATTTTGTGAATCATCCTCAACAATGTTTGCGCTCATTATTATCGAGTTTCCACGGCTCTTCTTTTTAGCAGTTTTATTGTCCTCTTCGATCCTCAACCGAACAATGAGATCTTCGAGCGACATCTTCCTGCGTTTGTGTTTCATAATTTTCGAAGTCCTTCCAAAATGGAGGCAACTTCTCAATCTTTGTTGCAGCTTGGAATGCTTCATTGATGACAAGACCTTCAATAAAACTTATATTAGTAATAATAATATAACTAATACTTTCAACAAAAGTATTCATTCGACTTATAGCTTCAACAAGGAGATCAGGAATAATCACATACAATTCAAGGACTTGGATAATAACAGACTTGTTTTCTATCATTTTGTAGTCCAAAAATTTTGCTGCAACAAATTTCTTCAACCCGGCATCCTCAGTATTTATTTCTTTTCAAGTGTAATCTACAGTTCTTTTGACGTTTCCATATTACTATAGATGCTATAGAGATCGTCATCTAGTCCGCTAAGAATATAATTTCTGCATAAAGAATCAGAATGCTCCCACGCCTCAGTCACGAGGAAACATTCATTCTCTGGAGTTTCGACAGGCAGAACAAAAATATCCTCCTTAATTAACTTTTGTAGACTTAAAGTCGTCAAGTGGAAACGTCTTCTGCTGCCACTGCTTGAAATCAATCCAAAAAAATTTTCTGGGCTTTTTTGTCAGTGGCGGTGCAAATGCCAGTGTTGTTCGGCTTGTCGATGCATTGGCACTTACCATAGGAACATGCTAGTTTCTGTTCTCATTCATCCTTTCTGTAAAAGAATGACACAAAGAAGTTTTTAATACATGATGAAATTTTAATATATTCATACAGAATAAACTGGAGTAAATAATCACGCATATTTTAAAATTCAACGGAGTAGAAAATAACTAGGAGTTTAATCCCCAAACGAAACAAAATATATGCTAAAATATAAAAATAGGAGTAGAAAACTACGAAGGCTTTAATCTCAAAACTGGGAGTAGAAAATCAAACAGGTTTTAGTCTCTAGAACAATGTATATGACACAAATAATGAATATAAATTAAGTTCCTTAAGTTTGTTAAGAATATGTATTTGAAAAGTAATTCTGAAAATAAACTAACATAAAAGCAGAAATGTAGAAGAAGTAGATATTAATCCGAGCCCACTAAATTGACAGTATTTTCATAAGGAACTTAATCCCCTCCTAGCACCCGAGGTTATGGATTATTTTCTTCCAAGATAGAAAGGTTAACACAGTGGTGTAGTGGTACTTCAAACCCTAATATTTCAATGAACACAAATGAACGGTAGGAAATCACACTTACTGTTGCTTTCATTCAGTTAAAACAATGTAGAAGAAAGAAAGGGAAGTTAGAATTTTCATCTGGAAAATCTAAGGGAATGGTCTGCTATTTATAGCCAACAGGTTGGGTTTAAACAAAGAGGTGCAACTCTTCAAGATGACCGTTTACGTAAAACGGCTATTACGTAAATGGCTATTTACGCAAAGTAAAATGGGAAAATGAAACGCGGGGGAAAATTAATTTACAGTTACAAAAACTACTATTTTGATTAAAATAATATTATATTAACCTTAATATTGACAAATAAATTTGGTCCAAAATATTAATCAATCAATCAGACCAAAGCCGAAGCCGAAGCCGAGCGAGCGAGCGACGACGACGACGACGCGAGGCTTGACTTCTTCTCAACTCCTTATGAAAACTCTTTTTATCCTCCAATGTGGGATAATGTCCCTTTGTCAAAGAGGAAAATTCAAAATATTTATGTTTTCCTCCATTTCACATTCACTCTATTTTAAGCTCTAAGAAGCTTAAACCCAACACTAGCACGATTAACTCTCATTCTTATTAGCCTTTTCTAGTCAGTAACCCCCCCGTACAACTAGCAGGTTAGGTACTCTTTCAGTTTAAAAAATATTGGCACTTATTAGTTTGTTCTAGAAAGATTGACTCATTTTAATATTTCCGTAATAGGAAGCACTTATAGCCACACAAATGCTATGCTTATCTAGGATTTCACGCCCCAACCTTGGGGAGAACGACTGGCGCTCAACCGAGTGGACCCAGTCGAGCAAACTTGTTCGACACTTTCTACTCAACCTGCTTATGACCAAGGGAAGGTGGGTTTCCTTTAGTTCAAATGGTAGAAAGATCAAATATTTACAACATTACTAATTCATTTCATTTTACTACATCATTGTTAAGTTTCCAAAATACATACACTTTATAATCTAGTGGAACAAGAGTCCAAAACATGACATAATCCACCTGACCTTTCTACCACCCTTACACAACCCTCATAAATTTTTACGGAGCCTCTAAAGATACAAAATAAAGTTATGATAATATCGGCAACAAGGCCCCGACTATACCTCAAAACGTGGTAAACATATAAACAAAAGATACACTACATGGCCTCGGGATGAAACGGGGCTCACCAAGTCTGTTAGGAAGACGATGATGATGTACCACTAGCTGCGATCAACATTGTCTGCTATAGAACCACCTACATGCATTTAAAGATGTAGCACCCCGGGCAAAAGGGACGTTAGTACTGTCGAATAGTACTAGTATGTAAAGCTAAGACACCATCTTAATGGAATGAATAATAAAATAAAGGGGAACAATCATGATGTACATAAGAGCTTCAAGCCATACTAAAACATCAAGTAAGGATCACATAAGTTCTCAAGTCAATTTTCCATCTTATTAGATTGGTAATCTTTAGTGCCATGTGCCACAATCCACAATACCATCGTGTTCTTACACGGAGTCTGATCTCCACCCGATTGGCTAGGTCATATTAGTTGAGACATCGACCCACAACCATATCCACAATTTCAATCATCATTTCCAGCACAATTACCACCATGTGTGCGGCATGGCGTTCGATCACGGCTTGATCGTCTAGGCCATCTCACTTGAGACGTCATCCTTCAAATCAATCCTCTCACTTGGAACTTGTCCATATTTTACCATTCATGTTTCCCTTTTTATACATTCTATGTTATTATCATATCAATAGCAACAAGGTCTTTCATTCAAGACTTGATTACACAAGGGGACAATTTAGATTTTAGAGCACAGAGGCATTTCACACCATTTGACACAATAATCTTTACTCGAATTTGACTTGAAGTCTAAGTATTTGTAGCACATATTCCATATCTTCAACATATTCCCAAATGATAAGATAACATGATGAAAGCACATAAACACATATTGCATATATATCCTTCAATGCAAGCATATTTGGAATAGAAATTTCTATACGATCAATTTGATACTTACACCGATTTCATGAAAACCAAGGGGTTCCATTCTAAGAAGAGGGGTTTTAGCCATATATACCTCAATTGACATTTTAAAACTTTAAGATTTTCTGAAATTAGCAACTTCAATCTATTTTAGCAATATAGCAAAATTGAACCCTAAATTAGGAGAATGATCATAATTCTAGCTCACTAGAGCATTCTATCAAACAATATGTGTGTAATAAGGTTTCATGGTCGTTTTTATGAAAATCTACACTACTCATACCCCACTCATTTCCATCTTTTACTCATAACCTCCTCTTATACCTTTAAGAACACATGCATGCAAGGTAAGCGCTCCTATCCCTAGATCGGGTGATAGAACCTTACCTCTTGTGAAGAAGACCTAGGTGCCTCTTTTGATAATCTTCAAGGATTTATCGAGAACTGATGGATAATAGTGTGAAGGTTGATCTCTCTATGTAAGAACTCTCTCCCTCACTCTAGAACTCAGAAAATAGCTCAAAATGGTACGATATATGTTTTTAACGGAATATGGTCGGGTTTAAAGATTAGAAAATAGGAGCTTTGACACAAATATGCGGTTGAATATGCGACCACACAATGGCTATGCGGTCAACGAAACGACCACGAAAGGTGGCCCTAAGGGACCTGAATTTTCTGCTTCTGTGTGCGACAATTATGTAGTCTGCAGACCTGTTTTGCGATCGTATAATGTGCCTCAGAACCTCCCTTCGCAAAATTCCAAGGAGGATTATTCGACCAAAGTGCGGTCGCATAATTATTCGCAAAACTAACCTCAAAATTGGCCAAAAAGACTTCCTCACTCTGTGGCCATTCTGCAGCTCGTAGAGTGATTATGCGGCCGCATAATGGGCCGCGAAAATGCACACTTCTCCAAAACATTTTCCCTTAACTCTATGGCATATTGTTCAATCCAAAAAGTCCAAATTCAACAATCTCTAACACATAATCCTAACTTGGCACAACAAAATTCCGATTTTTTGGAAGAATTTTACGGGGCCTTACCTAGGACCCCATGTTTAAAAAGTTTCACAGCCACACAAATATTATGGCTTATTTAAGACCACATATCTTAAAAGTCTTCCCTCTTTATTAAATTTTGTACCAAGTCAAATTAAGACTATTTTTTTTTTTTTACGGAGGAGTATATTTTATCTGTTTCATACCCATATTATCCATGGCTAAATTCCCAGACTCCCCTTTCCATTCATATCCAGTCTCTATTGAGTACGTTTTAGTTCTTGTGTTCCATTCATCATAGACATATGTTATTGCAGATTTAGTTTCGATCGAACAAATCCTTTTCCAATACGAACAGAAGTTTTGAGGATGTCCATGAACTCCCTTTTGAGTACATATGGTTCACCTATTTCACCCATAGATTATCAGTTTTATCTATAATATTTCACACATATATTGCAATAGCTACCTCATTCCATGCTACACAGCCAATTATACTCAATCCTCTTCCTTCATCCTTATTTGGTCTACAGGTTAAGACCCATGCCACCAGTAGTGGCTTGTTTGTTACTATTTTACCATCCCAAGGCATTTAGAAATTTCCTAGGAGCAGCTCTAATGTTCTTCAGAGGTTCCCTAGTTAAAATAAAAATAGATGACCAATATGTATGAAAATGCATCAAAATAAAGTTCACCAATTTGCACTTTACCTGTATAAGATAAATGTCTAGAGCCCCAAATTCTTGTTTTTGCCCTATATTCTCCACTAACATTTCACAATCAACCGATGAGAGCTTTTCAAACAGATTGGAACTCTAAAGTATTTGAAACGCAAAGTTTCCTTATTGTATTTGTAACAACCCGACCGGTCGTTTTGAGCATTTACACTTTGCTCAGTAGTTTTCGAGTGTCACGACCCAAGTTCTCCCTCCGTGAATAGTCGTGACGGAACCTAGTCTCTACGACTAGGTAAGCCTAACAATTTGTAGAAAATGAAAAAAAGATACGAAACTAACAATTTACATGTAATATAATAAAGGAGTATAAAATGTTGCTCAGCATATACAATAATATAACTCTCAAACTGAACATAGCACCTCCAAAACCTGGAATCTCATGAATCACAAGCTAAATAAGTACATAGTGTTCTAACTCCAGAAGTCTAAATGAAGGAAAATACAAGAAGTTTATAACTGAAGGGAAATAGAGTGACTTCTACGTATGCGGACGTGGCAGATATACCTTGAAGTCTCTGGATCACCTCACCTCATGGATAGTATGGCTGATAAGAAGAACCTGGATCTGCACACGAGAAACATGTGCAGGAAAGGGCACCTAGTAAGTGCCAAGCCTAACCTCTATCGAGATCTGTTCAAGGCCCTACTGGTTTTATATATATATATATATATATATATATATAGTGAGATATAAGGCAGTGTAGTTAAAATACTAATAGTCAATGAAAAATAAAATCACAGAAAGAAATAACTTAGTACACAGAGATAGCAATATGGGATCTCCCAGGATAACATCCAGTAGTCCCAAACGTAAATGTACAGAGGATCTCCCGGGATACCATCCCGTTGTCCAAATTGTAAATGTGCAAGGGGATCTCCCGGAATACCTTTCTATAGTCCCAAAGTAAACATCCAGGGGGATCTCCCGGAATACCGTTTCGTAGTCCCAAAGCAAATACACAACTAAAACAATACACGAAATAATATCAAGAAGTAAATCTATAGTTCTATTCAAGTTCGTATCAAATAAGCATGTAATTTCTACCCTAAACATGCTACACAGATTCCAAATAAATAGTCAAAACAGATAACACAGTTAAGTCCCGTAAGCATGCTTTCCTAAACTAGAAAGGAGGCTTCACATAATATTATTGCTCAATTAAAGGAAAAACATAGATATTCGCTTAATGAAAATGGGGTTTTTCAACAATTAGCACATGTACACACTCGTCACCTCATGTATACGGCAGTCATATAAAAACAATACCAAAATCCTAAGGGGAGTTCCCCCAGACAAGGTTACGCAAGCCACTTACCTCGAACCAAGCTCAAAATCAATCTGATATCATGCTCTTGCCACAAGTACCCAACTCCGAGTGGCCCAAATCTAATCAAATCAATTACATAACGTAAATATGGCTACAAGCAATGAATTTAAAGCTACGATGAGAAAATAAGAAAACACCCAAAAATCCTCCCCGGGCCCACATTTCTGAATTAGGTTAAGGTTACCTATAGAACACACATTTACTCAGGAGAACACTCCTCCAAAATTTATTCATTTGCGACGCCGAATACCCGATCAAAACTCAAAACATTGATTGGGGAACTTTTCCCCAAACTCCCATTTTTACACTCGAATTCATTGATTAGATTGAGAAAATTACTAGAGATTGATGAAATACAAATGAAATAGGGTTAGGAATCGTTATCCACTGATTTCCTCCTCAAAAACCTCACAAAATCGCTTTCTCCCGAGCTAAAAATTGAATTTGATGTTATAAACTTCAAACCCTCAAAATTTCATTTTTCTTGTCCAGCGATGTTCGTATCTGCACTTCCAGGACCGCACCTGCGGCCCCGCTTCTACGGATAGGGTTCCGCATCTGCAGAATTTCATTAATTCCCTAACCACCGCACATGCGCTCAATTCTTCGCAGATGCGGTTCTGCTTCTGCGGTTCTTGAGTCGCATCTGTGACAACTGGTCCGTTTGCCTCAGACCGCACCTGCGACCTCCTTTCTCACTTGTGCAGGGCCGCATCTGCGGGCTCCCCTCCATAGGTGAGAAAATACTAGAAGCAGCAAATATCAGAATTTGCCTAAGTCCACATTGTCACCCATTTAGCATCTAAAACTCACCTGACGCCCCCTGGGACCTCAACTAAACATACCACCCAATCCTAAAGTATCATATGAACTTAGTCAAGCCCTTAAATCACATCAAACAACACTAAAACCATGAATCACCCTCCAATCGTAACCTAATGAACTTGAATTTCCAAAATTCTACATCCAACGCGAAACCAACCAAGTCTTATCCGATTGACCCTAATATTGCACACAAGTCATATTCAACACTACGGACCAACTGTACGCGGTGAAATCGGAAGACCCGATTTCCCACCATCAAGCCATCTCTGGATGGTACCTCGATATCTCAAGGATATGACGCCACCTCGGTTAGACATCTTAAGACCCCGAGGATATAAAGCCACAGCTCGGTCCTTTCCTTTGGGGTCTATCATGACCTGATTTGAAGCTGAGATCGGGATAAAGAAAGGAGTTCTCCGAGGCACGCGGTTGAACCTGATAGGACCGGCCTATCTCTAGCCTCTGCTGAGATATGAAGTCAAGTCGTCACATCTCCATATTTCGTATATTAGATATATATGTATTCGTTACTAGGTCATCTCTCCTATATAAAAGGGACTCACCCTTCCCTGTAAACAACTGTTGTTTCTCCCACAATTCTACAAAGTGCAATAATATCTCTCTATCTCTCTTTTCTTAAAAAAGCTCATTCGTTATCACTGATAATGAGGATACCTCGATATCCTTTTCCTTTAAAGATGTTCTTCATTTTTATGTGCTATTCATCGTACAAACACAATTTCGGTTATAAATAGCTCCATTTGATTATATTTCTAGCTGTTACATTACGCCCAAATATCCCCCACAACCCGAGCTTGACCCCAAGGTCAACCTCGAAGTTTCAAATCGATCAAGCCAACACCCGAGTAACAGGCCCTTTGGTTCGCTCATTACCTCGTTTATCTTTCATCCCATCTTTAAAACTTATTGTACTAGCATCATCTGCTTTAACAAATTAGCTCGGGAATGAATCACATACTTTTGGAGTCCTATTTAATAAATTTTATTGTTGTTACCATTTCAACGGTAAATAGTTTGGGGCCTACCGTGGGGCTAAAAATAATAGTGATATTTTCTTGTTAGTTTCATTTTGCAAATGCATATCATCTTTAACGCTTTTTCTTGACCAAGCTCTTTGGTTTTAGGTAAAAATGTCTGGCTCAGTGAACAGAGCTGAGAACGACCACCTCGAAGATCATGTGGAAAATGGTGTAACTATCCCGGCCGTCGGAGCACCACTACATGATCCAGACAACACACCCACACTAATACTAGCAGACACGGACCCACAGGAAGCGCAACAAGTCAATGAAACTTCTCACGCCGACAGAAGCGTGCAACACAGTGAGCGATAGGAAGTTCAAAAACCCCGGCCCGGGAAGAACCGGAAGTTAGTCTTCATGTTAATTTTAAAATGCTGCATGCACAACAACTAGCCATTGCTCAGTTACAAACCCATCCGAGGACTCCCAGCACATCAGCACCGGAGACAACTCCCCCCGCCGAGCAAACACACAAAAGATCAAATGATATCAGGTCAACGGCTATCCCCACCATAAGGATCGAATATGGGGAAAAACTTATTGGAGCTAACGACAAAAAAGTCAACACCCACAACTCTCGAGTAGACCATATCTGCACCCCCGATCTTAAAAGGTCTGGATTCTAGGAAATTTGTACAGAGGGTATTCCCCAAGGAAGTGGCCCCGAAGCCTTCCCAAAAAATTTAGCATGCTGGAACTCCCCAAATACAACGTCACTACCGATCCCAACGAGCATGTCACCGCCTATATATGCGCTGTAAAAGGTAACGATATAAAAAGTGGCAAAATCGAGTCCGTGTTGCTGAAAAAATTTAGGGAAACACTTTCGGATGGGGCCATGATGTGGTATGACAACTTGGCTCCCGACTCCATAGATTCATTCGCCATGCTAGCAGATTCCTTCATAAAGGCGCACGTGGGAGTCATCAACGTAGCAACGAGGAAGTCTGACGTTTTCAAGATCAAACAAAGACAGAATAAGATGCTGCGAGAATTCATGTCATGCTTACAAATGGAAAGAATGGAACTGCCACCCGTCTCCAATGACTGGGCGGAGTAGGCCTTCACCCCAGGCCTAAACGAACGAAGCTCAGTTGCCTCAAAACAGCTAAAGCAGAACCTTATCAAATACCTAATCGTGACTTGGTCGGACGTCCATAACAGGTACCAGTCAAAGATCAGGGCCAAGGATGACCAACAGTGAGCCACTTCGGGCTCAGTGTACTCGAGCAGACTCCCGGTAAAAGAAGCGAGACCAAACAAAGAAAGGTATCAGCCATACTTCGGAGACAGGAGGAACGTCCCAAGATGCAACCTACCTCGCAATGATCGAAGGATAGATCGGGGACAGGACCCTCGAGGACTCATTTATAGAAACAGGTTCGATCAAAACATAGCGCTAGCAAACATGCCCTAGTTATCTGAATACAACTTCTGCATTGACGTTTTCAGACATCGTGTTCGCTATAAGCAAGATTAGGTATGCCAAGTGGCCCAAACCGATACAACGGACCCTGCATAGAGGAACTACAACCTGGTATACGAGTTTCAGAACACACACAGTCACAGGACTGAGGACTACCATCATCTACGAGAAGAGGTGACTCAACTACTCAACATAGGGCATCTCCGGGAATTTCTCAGCGATCGGGCCAAAAATCAATTTCGAGAGAGGGAGGCGATCAAGAAAAATGAGACAAACAAACCATGACATGTCATCCACATGATCATGGGGGTGTCGATTCCCCATAGAAACTGTTAGTAAGAAGAATAATGATATCCATCATTAGGGAAAAACCGACTCGGGGATATATCCCAGAAGATGCCCTCACGTTCAGCGAGGAAGACACATAGGCCTTATCCCACCCTACAATAACGCCCTAGTAATATCCTTTTTTATAAATTCATTTCAGATAAAATATGTACTGGTGGATCCAAGTAGATCAGCCAATATCATCAGGGCGAAGGTAATAGAATGACTCGGGCTGCTTAATCAAATTGTGCACGCCATTCGGGTCCTCAACGGTTTCAACATTGCTAGCGAAACAACGAAAGGAGAAATCATCCTCCCGATTACCATGGCCGGCACAACTTAAGACGCCAAGTTCCATGTCATCGAGGGAGGCATGATGTATAATGCATTGTTCGTGCAACCCTAGATACATTGCATCTGAGCTGTACCATCCACCCTCTATCAGGTGATAAAATTCTCGACGAAGGACGGGATCAAGACCGTATATAGAGAACAACACGTAGCAAGGGAAATATTCGCTATACATGACGTAGTGCCAGCACTCACACTTCCACTCACAAATGAAACCACAAATAGGCTAGGTCTCGCCCACCGTCGAACTTGACAAAGCAAAGTGAAAATTTTACGCTGCACCTCCGCTCCCAGGAAGTTATAATAGTCTAAGTCCCGAGATGCCACTTGCGCACGTAACTCTAAGTTACAACCACTCCTTTCCTTATGTTATTTTTTCAAATCCAAGATTAAACCTTGCACAAACACCCAAATCGAAAGCTGTCCAGACGTTATTACTGTTGCAGAACCCCAAAGCCCCAATGGCGCATCCACTGCACTCTTTTCCTTACACAAAGTTTTTGTCCCAAAAAGAAAGTTTTTTACCGGCAAGGTTTTTAACGAGGCAACGTCTGCAAGCCCACAAGAGGGGAACCCTAGAAGATTTTAGAAACAAACCCTTCAGCAGCTATAAAAGCAAGAAGGCATTCCCCCTAAAAGAGCGGCATGCTCGCCGGAATTTCCAAAAAAACTAGACAAGGTTTCCTGTAAGAAAAATGATGTATCAAAACATTGTTATGTTCAGGCCTCGTCGGCCAAAACGTGTACTATTGTACCAAACAAATCAAAAATACTTTTTGGAGAAGGGAACATCTTCCTATAGTATAACAACTAATATTTCCCCTGAAACATCCCGAAATATGCAGGAACAGGTGCCAAACAGCGTATGGGCCGAAGCTACAAGAACCGAATGTCTTTTAGACGGAACAAACCTGCAAGCGGTCAGCCCCGGCCCAATATACGTTGGGCCAACACAACAAGGTATATTGCGCCAAAAG